>APFE030576334.1:15313-51797 GCA_000404065.3 Pinus taeda | reverse complement strand
CAAACATCATCAGTTGTATATAAATACAAGAGGACTTTTCCTCATTTGCACTCACTCATCTCATCACATCTCTCTCTCTCTCTCCTGCGCAGAAAAGAGGGTCTTCTCTACTGCGTAGAAAAGAGTCTCTCTCTCTCACATTTGGAAGGAAGCTTCCGAAACTGAAGCTGCAACTGCAGATCCAAAGTTTGACCAGTGTGGACCATCAAACCTCCTCTTATGAACTGCGTTGTAGGTTCATCTAAACCTCCTATAAAGGTTGCAACTTTTGATGGTGGAATCAAGTCGATCCGGCAGTCGGTTTGCGAGATATCGACTACCCTAGTTTGAAGGAAGCTGCTGAAATTGAAGCTGCAACTGCAGATCCAAAGTTTGACCAGCGTGGACCATCAAACCTCCTCTTCTGAACTCTGTTGTAGGTTCATCTGAACCTCCTTTGAAGGCTACAACTTTTGGTGGTGGAATCAAGCCGATCTGACGGTCGGTTTGTGAGATATCGACTGCCCTAGTTTTGATGATGAAGTCACTAATGTTGATGTTGTTGATCTAGGGTTTGCTATTGCTGGTATAAATAAGATTTATTGTAATATTTCTCTCTGCTGAATTACTGAAGATAAAAGAATATTTGAGCAAAGGGTTTCCACACATTGTGGGGTTTGTCCCTGCCTAGCCGCCACATCTTGTGTCTCTTGTGTTGGCTTGTTTTATGTTGATCGTTTAATGTTCTATCTGCACTTTACTTTATGTACATGTGATTGCTAATATGTGGAATATAATAAGAAAAAGAAGTAAACTTCTATAACCACAGAACATACCATAACTTAACACTTATTCATATGTCCATGTGATATAACCATGGGCATTGGCATCGATCAAGAGTTGTGATGGGTTATTGACTGGATGACCAATATAAAATGTATATGCCCCCTTGATTTCAGTGGGAAGGAGGTGTGGATCTCCACTAAACCTCTACTGACAGATCAATCGAAGTGATGTCATGAAATGAGGTCCATCAGATATGAGGGGTGAAAACGTGTTCCCGAACTAGGAACATAGACCCCTCCTGTGACATAGAAGAGGAGGGGGGAACCACATTTAATATTGATAATCATATGGTTAGGCCATATGGTGTTAATTTCTCGAGTGTAGTAGAATTATGCTCTAATGGGCCAACATTTTATGACTTGATGGTACCCAATAGCCATTATATGGAGCGGATCTGGATCATCGAATCCATCGAGAAAAAAAATGGCACTAAATTTTGAGCAGTTCCACAACCCGATGGCATCACAACCATCCATTAATGAGCCTTTGTGGTCATCGATTTAGTCAAAGGTTATGTCGGGCCCACTGCCCTGATATATGTGAATGGAAAAGTGTCAGAGCCCATAGTGGGACCCATGCTACATGACGAAATGATGTGGACCAGGGGGTGATGTGGCACCCCCAGAGGAGGCCACGTGGTTGTAGTGACATCAACATGATGTCACCCCAAGTCGGGAGGTTGGAAGATCATGACTCGATGGGTAATTTGGAGCTTGAGTTAGTGGGGAGGTCAGCGAATCAGGAGTCGGGACCATGGGAGTGTGCATCACTGGGATTTCTCAAAAAAGGGCCGACCCTGGCCCTTTTTTCATCCTAGCGATGTGGTTAGGTCACAATGACATGGCAGTGAAAACCTACTATGTTGTTGACTTCTTTCCATTTTCATAATCCTATTTTGCAACACATTAGTGGTTTGCATAAATGATGACTACATCTTCCTTATTTCTTGTCTAAAAGACTAATAAGATCTAGAGAGGGCTCACTAAACGTGGGAGAAAATAGGAAAAAATTATAAAGTCAATTTATATTATTTAATTGGGCGGGAAAAAGGTAAAAAGTTTAAAGAAAAGGTCAAAGGGAAAACTGTCATAAAAGAGAGACGTATTTTGATGACCCATGGTATAAATCCATGGTATTCTGATGATCAAATAGAGATTGAGCACACTCTTTGTGAATGCATTGGTTATTTTTCTCATGTAAATTTTGGAGAGATCTTGGAGCTTTTGAGTAGAGATGTGAAACCCTTGTGAATATTAGTTTTGATGATGAAACACGTCCACCCTAGCTGATCAATATTGGTTTTGGTTATGAGACACATCCACCCTATCTAGTAAAAAAGGAGGAATCGTCTAAATTCTTAATGGGCTCTCATATTCAAGGAGAGGCTACCTTTTGCTAGAAACCATGGGAGATTAAAGGAGAATTCATTCATCTAGTTGTAGCAACTCTTATTTTTTGGGAGCTTGAATCCATAAAGGAAGTTGAAATTCTTTGAGGAGGTTGAGTCTATTTTGTGGGGGTGAAATCTTTATGGAAGCCAACTTTCTTTGAAGAGGTTTAATTTATTGTTATGGTGGTTGATTTTACTAAGGAAGTTGCATTTGATTAAGGAGATAAAAAATATTTTTGAAGGTTGAGTTTATTGTGGATCTGAATTTTCCTTGAGGATACTATGTTATTTAGATGGGGTTGTATTCTTCCTAGGGAGGCCACATTCTCTCTTGAGACAACATCATTTTATTTCTATAGCTATCTTGTTCAACCAATTAGTTCCATTTTCTCGAGGAACTCCCAGGGTTCATAAATCGTTTTTTTTGGGAATCTTTAAAGGGCCATCTAGCATGTAATTTCATGTTGAAGATTAATAAAAAAGAGTTGAGTTATTACTGTAAATTTGGGAATTTTAATGAGGGTTTCAACTTTAATTGTGTTGGATGTGGAGCATGATTATCTTCTTTATTCAAAGGTATTTCTGCATTAGACACTAGCTCCTAACAAGGTGGAAACATCGCGCATTTAATCACCATCAAGGTTGGCGGGGTTTTGGGGGCAGAATCTCCAAAGCTAAAAATAGATGAAAAATTTCCTTGTAAAATATTGTAATTTCGTAGTCAATCTGGGCCGTTCATTAGGCGGATGATATGGCAGTAGAAGTTATATTAATTTAGGGTTTTTTGCCCCAGAAGACAACCCTTAGTTTGTGTGAGGGAATTGTATTACAACTGTGTATGTGTCTTTTGAGCGAGAAAGGGAGAGGAGATTGTGTGAGAGCGAAGAAATTACAACGAATATGTTGTAGGTTGTATATCTTTATTTTTATGGATAATATAAAAGGAAAGATTGGATGTTTCTCCATGAACGTAGCCCAAACTGGATGAACCACATAAATCTGTGTCTCTCATTTTTTATGTGTTTTTTGTGTTTGTGTTTCTGCAATATTTTCTCTGTAATATATAATTTTCTAACAAATTGCATACAAAGTGTTCTAAGAAATGTCTCTACAAAAATAGTTCTTCTTGTTTGCATACAGATTGTTTGAAGAAATATTTACATGCAAAGTAGTTGTCAACATACCTGAAAGATAAACCTAAAATATTTTGCGAGTTGAGTTAGCATATTTTGGCAAGGGACATTCCAGTGGTATCAAAGTTGTGCATCTTTCCTACCTAAGGGGGTTAACAATTAAAGGTTAATTTCATATTTTTTTTAGTGACTAACACTCTTCTTAAATCAATTTCAATAATCTATTAGTTCGTTCTTTAAGAAATATGAATTCTATGCTGGAGCTTTTAATAGAAGTAAAGACAATTTACAAGAATTACGCGTAACAAACATGGTTCATCTATGCAACGAAATATTCATAATATCTAGAATATAAAAATACCCATCATAGGTATATATATATATATATATATATATATATATATATATATATATATATATAGTATATATATATATATATATATATATAGATATATATACAAGTGATATGATTTGAGATATTTTTTATTACAAATGAGGGCCTGCTTATATAGACTAGGAAGGTGCCCCTTCATGAATAATCATGTCCTTTACGGCACAACCTCTTCTATATCTGATTATTATTTAATCATTATTATTATTTATATTGTTTTTATTTTTTTATATTATATTCGTAACATTGTCTTCCTCTTCAGAAAAGGTTTGTCCTCAAATCTTATTGATTACTAGGTGTGTCGACTGTTTTTAAGTCTTGTAATCTATTTGTATATTTAGGAGTTCATCGAGTTTTCATCTTTGATGATACAAGATGATAGGATCCTTTGAGTGATAAATAAAATGATCGAATTGAGAAGGGTTCTTACCATCCTAAATCAATCTTTCGTGGCACTTTGCAACTATTTCATAGATGGGATAAATTGTCATTGTAAGATTGAATTGTGCAGACATCAATATTATTCAAAACATAATTTTTTTGTTTCTATTCTGAGTGATATAGATATGCATACTTATTGTGATGTCTACTCTAATGATTTAGATGTCGATAAGGAGTTCTTGTAATTTGATTTTCCCTTATAATGTGTGTGATAATTTCCTAATTTACTTCAGGTGTTGACGTTGTTGAGTTGGTTACATGATCTTCACTTGGAATTTTTATTGTCTATACTCTAACATTTGAATACATTTTACTTCAAATGATTTGTCATCTACTTGAGTTGTGCTATTGACTGGATCGACATTCGTTAATTTTTCTTCAACTTGGATCGTTATGTTAGAAGAATTTGATACTTCTTTTGTGACAAGTTTTAATTTATTTTCCAATGATTTTTAAGTTTCTTAATTTGAATGACTATACTTTGGTTATGATTTACGAGACATAAGAATTCTTCAATTTTTGAACTAACTGTATTTTGACATTCAAGCTGCTCATTTTTTTAAATTCTAATTTGTTCTAATAATCTTTGATTAAGGTCTTTCAAGCACAAGTTTTCTTTTTCCTTCTTCGATAAATTCTCATTGAAATCATTCTCAACACATTCTTTTCTTTCTTCTAATTTTTTCTTTCTATCTTCAGAATTCTTGACCTTCACAAGTAATTTTTTACTATGTTCCCTTATACACAAGATTTCTTCGTTGATTTCTGTTAATTCTTCATAAAATTTATCTTCGATATATTTATATTTATTTTATGATTCTTCATTCTTTTGTTGAAGTTTTGCGAGTTCCTTCTTTAATCTTTTAATTTGTGTCTATTGTATTACCTTAATATTCTTCCAAAATAAACAATATTTTTATTTATTATTTATTAAATTATTTTATTTTATTTTTATTTTTATTTATTTATATATATATTTATATTATATATTATATATATATATATATATATATATTATATATATATTTTTTTTTTTTTTTTTTTTTTTTTTTTTTTTTTTTTTTTTCAGTTTTTGAATTCACTGTATTTTGGACATTCAAGCTTCTCATTTTTTAAAATTATAATTTGTTCCAATAATCTTTGATTAAGGTCTTTTAAGCACAAATTTTCTTTTTCCTTCTTCGATAAATTCTCATTGAAATTATTATGGACGCATTCTTTTTTTCTTCTAATTTTTTCTATTGTCAGAATTCTTGACCTTCACAAGTAATTTTTTACTATATTCCCTTAGACACAAGATTTCTTCGTTGATTTTTGTTATTTCTTCATAAAATTTATCTTCAAGATATTTATATTTATTTTATGATTCTTCATTATTTTGTTGAAGTTCTGTGAGTTCCTTCTTTAATCTTTTAATCTGTATCTATGTATTACCTTATATTCTTCCAAAATAAACAAATTTTGACATGTTGGACAAAATTTAGTGCAAATTTTAAAAACTGACGAGTACTCAAATTCTATTTTATAAAACCAACATCTAATCCAAAACGTAGAATTATGTATGGAATTCATGGTTCCTTCATTCATTTTCAAAATATTTCCTTATATTTTGGTAATTTTCTTCACAATATTTAAAAATAAGTATTTATTTATTTCAATTCTTTATTAAAAAATTGAAAACCCTTTTATGATGTTCCTTGATGATTAGATGTCTTGGAATCCTAAATACGATACCATAAAAATTTCTCCTAAAACTTTCTGTGCTTTTTTATTGTTCTTGTATTATTATTTTTACTTATAAATACTTTTAGAATATTTATTTACTTAAATAATTCTTTTTTAACTAACTTCTTTATATACTAAAAATGTTATGAATATAATATATAAAAATAATAATCATAATAATAATGAAATAATAGTTAGATACCAAATAGGCATGTCTTAAAGGACATGATCGTTCACGAAGGGGAACCTGCCTAGGTATATAAGTGATCCTCCTTTATAATCAAACTCATATCACTTGTATTTAAAAACCCCCCTCCCTCCCCGCCACCCAACACCTCTCCTGACCCCCGCCCCCTCCCCGACCCCCCGGACACCACACCACACCACGTGTATTATCCTACGATGGATACTTTTATAATTCAGATATTCTAAATATTACGCTACACATACAAACATTGTTTCCTTACATTGGTATCAGAGCCACATTCTTCTAATCCTGGCCTTTGGCCATCAATTCTTCATCAGTTTCATTATCGTGCAGTTGAGGCATTTTAACCACCACAAGTATTTGGAGGTTAAATAATGAATATATATATATATACATACATACATGCCACCGACAGGCTATTCCAACTATCTAGTCTCCTCTTCCTCCAACGTTGTTGTCGTACTTCCACTGCCATCCTACCACAGTATCACCAACAGACGATCATCCATTGCACTAGGACATTGTCCATTGCCACCGATGCCAACCGACATGCTACATGTACTCATTCATCCCGCTCCTTTGTGCGACATTCAACGCTACCGAGATCTAAGTCAGACCGAATTAAAAAATAAAAATAAATAAAATGCTCATGGGACAAATTCAAGGATCGTGACCCATCAAATCATACATATCCATTTAAAAACAAACATACATATCCATTTAACAACAAACAAATTAATTACTTAATGAAATAATAAAATAGTATATATATATATATATTATATATATATATGAAAAAACGTATTATATACTAAGAAGGGAAAGCGTTTATTATTAAAAAGGATTGTATTAAGGTTGCAAAGGTTATAACGATGGTCAATTCAAGAAAAAAATTACTTTTCAAAAATTATTATAGGTAGGATAAAAAAAATTGTATAAAAAGGGTTTAAAAAAAAGATGATTTAAGTAAATAAATATTCGAAAAGTATTTATAAGTAAAAATAATACAATAACAATAAAAATGTATTGAAGGTTTTAGAGGGAGAAATTTTTATGGTGTCGTATTTCAAGTTCTAAGGCATCTAATCATCAAGGAACATCACAAAAAGGTATTCAAACTTTTAATAAGGAATTGAAAGAAATAAATAGTTATTTTTGTAATTTGTGAAGATAATTATCAATTACAAGGAAATATTTTGAAAATGAATGAAGGAACCATGGATTTTGTACATAATTCTACGTTTTGGATTAAATTTCCATTTTGTAAAACATAATTTTAGTATTCATCGGTTTTTAAAAATCGCACAACATTTTGTCCAACGTGTCAAAAATTGTTTCCTTTGAAAGAATATCAAGGTAAAACATAGACACAAATTAAAATATGAAAGGAAGAACTCACAAAACTTCAACAAATGAATGAAGCATAAAAAAAATATATAAAGATCTCAAAGACTAGTTTTATGAAGAATCAATAGAAAGTGATAGAGAAATATTGCGTCTAAGGAACCATAGTAAAAAATCACTTGCAAAGGTCAAGAAGTTCAATGATACAAAGAAAAAATTAGAAGAAAATGAATGTCTCCTGAATAAATTTTACGAGAATTTATCGGAGAAGGAAGAAGAAAATTTACTCTTAAAAGACCTTAATCAAAGATTATTAGAAAAAATAGAGTTTTAAAAAATGAGAAGCTTGAATGTCAAAATAAAGTTAATTTAGAAACTGAAGAAATGTTACCTCTCATAAATCATAATCAAAGTCTACTCACTCATATTAAGAAACTTAAAAATGATAAAAAATCATTGAAAATAAAAATTAGAAGAACTTGTCACGAAACAAGTATCAAAGTCTTCAAATGTAACAGTTCAAGTTGAAGAAAAATGAACAAACATCAATCTAGACAATAACACAAATCAAGAAGATGAGAAATCAGTTCAAGTAAAAACATATTCAGGTATCGCAATTCCAACGATAAAAAGTTGAAGATTATGTAACCAACTCAACAACATGAGTACGTGAACTTAGGAAATTGCCACATGCATGATAAGGAAAACTCAAATCGCAAGAACTCCTTATTGACATCTGAATCATAAGAGTAGACATCTCCATTAGTGTGCATATAAGTATAAATCATAACAGAAACGACATACTTACATTCTAAAGAATATTGATGTATGCGCAATCCAATCTTAAGATAACAATTTATCCCGACTATCAAATAATTACAAATTTCCACATAAGATTGATTTAGGATGGTCATATCCATTCTCAGTTCGACAATTTTATTTGTCACTCAAGTGATCCTATCATCTTGTATCATGAAAGATGACAACTCGAAGAAATCCCATAGATACAAAGAGATTACAAGACTAAAAAGTAGATGACATGTCTCGTCAATAATAAGCTTTGAGTAAAAATATTTTCTAAAGAAGAATGCAATGTTATGAATGTAATATATTAAAATAATATAAATTATAATAATCTATATATTAATTAGATACTAAAGAGGCATGTCTTAGATATTGAAGAGGCATGTCTTAGAGGACATGATTGTTCATAAAGGGGTAACTGCCTAGGTATATAAGTGATCCCTCATTTGTAATCAAATATATGTTAATCTCATATCACTTGTATTCAAGCATTCATATATATAATTATTATCCTACAATGGATACTTTATATTCCATATTTTTTGAATAATTTGTTCTTATGTGAACCCTATTCATTACATTATTATAGGAATTAGATGAAGCTTCTACAACATCTTGTAGTATTAGAACCTCCATTTGCAAACAAAAAAAGAAGATACACTATAGTAATAATTTTTTAGTGGGTGAAAAAAAAGTTGGGCAAATAACTTTTATTGTAGGAGATAAACTTGGCCATTTGTCTTTGTCAAAAAATGTTCTTCTTAGTTAGTTGGAGGAGGTGGAAAATTGTTTGCATGCAGTGGATCAATCACCTTCTCAGTTGATTCAAATAGCTATGATTCTGACATTGACTCGCTTGGGTGAGCCCAAGATGTTGAGACACAAAGATAAGGAGGTAAGCCTTGATATTATTCATTTCCTAAGTGAAATTTTAGGGGTTAGAACTATTGAAATCCCTTATAAGGATGATAAAATGAGGGAAATCTTGTTGTTGATCATTGAAAGATTTTAAAATTTAGGTGACATCAAAAATCCTTCTTTTGGTAAGAGGGATAAATTTACGAATTGATGGCAAAGGATATATAATGTGTTATCATGATTGATTATGATTGTGATAATCATGTTCTACATATGTTTCATATTTTCCTAGTTTCTAATAGTGAGGATTGTGAAAAATCTATTCATTATTACATGATAATAATTATGGTTTCAATTATTGATGAAAGTGATGTTATATTCTAGCGTATCATATTTTTTTCATTGGTTGAACAAAGACAAGTCACTTATACATCTTCTTATAACTTGGTTCATAATGTTTTAAAACAAGGTGAAGGGAATATGGAACCTTACTTGTTTCATGAAGAGTTGGTGGAAGAAGAGGCATTCAAATCGAAATGGTTGATGGATGTTGGACAATACCCTGTGATAACTCCTTAGAAGAACAATCTCTCACCCTTGTTACATAAGCTAGTTATTTAAACAAAGATGAAGAAAGAGATTATTTTTCTATGCAAGCTTCTAATGATCATTTTGCATGCCATTTGGAGTCAGATTATCATAACGTGTTTCAATCAATTTTTATATAGGTAGCTTGTGCACCTTATAGGGATATTTGCATGCCTAATTTAAATGCATAGGAAAAAGTCTCTTTGAAACCAAAAATAGATTTTGTTAGAAAGCATGGAAACATATAGAATACCTCATGTTGTATGAATAATTAACATATGTATGCCAAACAAGATAGGCATCATTTTTATTACTCTAAAGGATCCTACTAGATCAATTGTTGGTATCACAAATCATAAAGTCATGGAAGAATTAGAATTTGGCAGGAACATTTTAGCTAGTGCAATGCAACTTCTTCAACAACTATGAAAAAATGAGAACTTTTTAATACATATATGTATCAAACGATAGATCTATATCACAAAACGCCTTTGTGAACCCAAAATAAAAATGACAATAAATCATATGCATCACAGTTTAATTGATAGAAATGCAACCAATGATCAAAATTCAGCCTTTTTAAAATATCACGTTGTTTCCATTAAAGAAAATTTAGAAGAGGATGAGTTTGAAGCCTCAAAATTCAGTTCAAAGGGGGTCATGTTCAATCCTTTGTTTGAAGACACTGCAAATTCTAAAAGCAACATCTTTAGCTCTCTTTTTTCCCATGATGAGAGAAAGGACTTACATTTAGTTGATTCCCTATATATGGTGGTGTGGTGAAGGATGCTAGTGGAATGTTGACTCTAATGGTTGTATGAACATATGAAGCATTGAAGCACATTGGTGTTATTCTATTCACTTTGAATGGGAAACCATACATTTTTAAGGGTGGAGTTGGTGTTGACAGCTCCGAGAAAATGGTAAATCAACTTCTTGATAGAGTTCACATTACATTTTTTGTTGAAGCTATGGAGTTTGGAGCTCGTTTGGGTCTGAACACATCAAATTTATTTGATAGTATTTCTAATTCTAGTGGGGATTCTTAGATATTTGGAAACCATTTGCCACACATTTTGGAGGATGAATACACCCCCCATTCAATTATTGACATCTTTGTGAAGGATCTAGTAATTTTGCTTCATGACTCTATAGAACTAAAGATTCCACTTCACATCACGTAGCTGCACATCAATTTTTTTTACAATAAATTATGCAATAAATACAACGAACAAAATAATATTTGATGATCCTAAGACTAGGTCTCCTTAGTATATATATAAGATACAAAGGATACACTTATAATAAAATGGGACCATGAGTTGTTCTATCCTATATAACAATATATAAATAGAAATGCAATCACTCAATATCTAGGGCTGAATAAGGGGTTCTTGAGTTAACATGGGGCTCATGTAGGGCTTAACATGCTCATCCCCTTCAAATAAGTGTTGTCATCAACACTTGACTATTTGTAGGTGTTTCTACATGGAATACGAATCTTCCCATGTCACTTTTTCCACTAGTAGGTTCTTCCATTTTATGAGGTACTTAGTAATTCCTCGATTCCTCAGTGTTGAAAATGTAACTAGTGTCAATCTTCATAATGTAATAAAATATAATTTTTATCATTGATATTCATCATTATTATTATTGTTATTATTATTAATATATCTTGGTCAAATCGTGCTCTTCATTCCTGGTAAAGTCAAAAGAGTCAAAAGATAATTTATTATGAGTCAAAGGAAATGTAATTGAGTCAAAGTCCCATTTGGACTTCTTGTACAAAAAGGAAAATATTTTTATTTTGAGTCAAAATGTCATCCACAAGACCAAGTTGGCCCTAGGGGAAGTTATTTGACCCTCTTGGACATGTATATATAGATCCAACTCGACCACCTTGGAGACTAATCATTCACTAACACATAACATTGATTTATCTGTCATATAAAAAGAAGAAGACAATCAAATTTTAAGGAGAAAGAAGGAAGTAAAAGGAGAGAGGATACGAGTTTTATGTCCTAATTATGCTCACATGTTTGAGATTTATGTGGTTTTTCAGAAGTTGTTACAGGGCTGAAATTACAGGGGGATAAAATTTCAAGAGTTGACCACACTTCACAGATTTGACTAGCATTGACAATGACTTGATTGGAGGAGACCTGGAGAAGGGTTGACTTGGGTCTTTATGGAAGTCTTGTTATTGGTCTTGGGTCTTGGATATCTCATTTTGATATGATTATATATGATAAGTATTGTTTTTTCCACTTTGTGGGGTTTTTCTCTGGCTTTGAGCATAATTTTTTATGTTCTTTGTCTCTTTGTGATCTTTATGTTTTGAAGATTTGTATAATTTCTTGATGAAGAGAACATTAAATTAATAAGAATCTAACAAATATTCACAAGTAATTATCATGACAGATAAATCATCTTAAATACTAATGGACTTGATTTCTCAACACTTAGTTGTTTAGTCCTTGCTTCCAAAATTGTTTCTGGTTCTAGTAATATTTTCCCTTCTTCATTAATATCTAGTAAAAGAGTTTGGGCTGGGATATTATCACCAATGACCTTATTTAAGCAAGAAAAATGGAAGATTGGATGTACACAAGAAGATGGAGGTAGCTCCAATTTGTAGTCCATACTTCCAATCCTCTACAACACCTTATAAGGGTCATAATGTCTCAGAGCTAATTTATTGTCCTTCTTTGAGGATTGAGGGAGATATTTTTATATGGTTGTAGTCTCACAAATACGTAATCCCCCACTTAAAATTCCCTTTCATTGTGATGTTGATCTACTTGTTGTTTCATCCTATTTTGTGCCATAACCAAGATACCCTTCAATAGTTTGAGAACCTATTGTTGGTGTTGGATGTGGCCCTTATAGTCACTTCCAAGGGCGTTGTCATGGAAGGAGGATGATATCCATAAAGTGCCATAATTGGTGAAATTTTTTATGAAGTATGAAATTATGTGTTATATCACCATTTTGCCAAGAGAAACCATTTGACCCATTTTGTTTGTTTATCAGATTTAAATCAATGTAGATATCCTTATAAACATGAATTCACAATCTTAGTTTTCCCATCAAATTAAGCGTGGTAAGATGAGCTGTGAGCCAATTGAGTACCCAAACAAGAAATAATTCAATCTAAAAATTTACAATGAAAATTGGATCTCTATCATTTTCAATAATCTTTGGTATTCCATGTATCTTTTGGATTGTTTCCATGAATTATTCTGCCACAATACTTGCTTTAATAGGATGAGAAAGAGAGCAAAAATGGACATACTTTTTCATTCAATCTACCACTCCCATAATGACACTCTTTCCTTCAAATTTAAGTAAACCTGTAATAAAATCTAGTGAGCCTTCTTCCCAACATTGGCTTGGTAATGGGTAATCATGGATGAAGGAGCCCTAGGTTCCTGATAACCTTTCCTTTTTTTGTTGGCATGTCATACTTTCCACCACAAAATTTTGCACATATGCTTTAAGACCTTCCCAAAAAAATATTTCTTAATCCTATGGTATGTCTTCAAAAACCCTGAATGTCCTCCTATAGGAGTAGTGTGTAATTCCAATAAGACCCTCTATTTGAGTTGAGAATTCTTAGAAAATTTTAAGTGATACTGACACCATAAAAAATATTTTTTGCATGTAATTTTTTCCATTGCATCAAGGTCCTCCTGTAAGTGTTGAATGATCTTGCATATCTTCTCATCTTGTTGTCATTTTATCCTTGCTTCTTCTATCCATTCATATTTTGGAATAGAAATAGCACATAGTAAACCATTTGTGTCTTCCTCTTTCCTTGAGAGTGCATCAACACAAATATTTTGTTTTACCTTTTTGTAGATAATTTCAAAGTCATAATCCAACATCTTTGTGAGCTATTTGTTAGAAAATAAAAAAGGCAGAAAGATTATCTTATGTTGATTGATATTCTTGTAGTCTTATTAACTTTATTTATGTTCTTATTTTTTCTTCTTTTCATCAAGAAATCATCAAATCAAAACTTGAATATCAACGACACCAAATGTAGGCACTTATCTAGGGCTAAAACCTCTCTATAGGGGAAAACCTATTCAAACTCTTCCACTAGTAAATCAAATTGAGACAGATAAAGACCTTAGACGACTTCTCTTACTCCACCAAGTCAACCCTCAAACTATCCTTCCAAACTTCAAAGATCAATTGCAATAATATTGCATCAAAACTACATCATAGATAGAATTTTGACCCAACTACTCCAGAATTTTCAGCCCAACTATAAAATTTTGGCCCAGCTACTCCAGAATTTTCGTCCCAGCTACTCTAAATTTTCATACCATCTACTCCAAAATTTCGGCCCAACTACTCCAAAATTTTGGTCCTTGTGCAACCCAACAACTTCGTCTATTATGTAGACTCAGCTTCCTCACATGTGTGGGATAGAGACAAGATAAAATTGATCGTGTTCCTTTACTAGGGTTTCTCCTTCTTTGGTTTAGGTTTCCTCCTTATCTTCTAGTCTTTTTCACATCTTTCTCTTCCACGAATTATAGATCGAACTAGCTTGTTGTATGCCCAAAATGAGGTCGGGTTGTTGCCATTATATAATGGTTTATGGCTCCCAATTAGGTTGACTTGTCTTCTTTGAGGTCGACTTGGTGAAGGAGACCTAATTGACTTAGTTTACATCAAAATAAATTTATTTCTTCGTAGATAAAGCCCAAGAATGGTCTAATACTTGATGATAAGGACTATGAATCAAAACATAAACCCTAAAATCCTAAAGTGGAGGCTTTGACCTATTAATCATTGACCCAAGCATGAAACCCATGCTTTAATAAGTCAATTTATTTTACAATAAAAGTCCTTTTTCTTTCTTTTGACAAATACATTACATTATGACTCAAATATAATTATGAAGACCAACACTAGTTACATTCTTCAACAATTCCTCTTAACAAGGGAGGTATTCATAATTACATTTATACATAGGTACATGTAATATCTCAAAATGATATGCTCTATGAAGGGTCACAACACACACAATGCTGTCAGATTAGATACTTGACCAAATTATTCTAATCGGGTGGGACTAAGGTGCGTTCCAAGCTTTAGCCACTCTAGGTACCATTAGGCTTTATCTCTAACACCAACCTAGGGATCTAGGTGTGTATCTAAGGTTGGAGCTCCAAGAGCAATGCCATCCTCCCTATTTTTGGATCTAGACATCATCACAAGTTGGCTAGATGTCCTCCCAAGCATCTTGTTACCCCAATATGCTTCATCTCTCCCTATAAACTAAACTAGATGTATCCACCAATCCAAGCATGCTTCAAACGTTCAACCTTCTTATGGAGAGATCTTATACAATCACAATCCCAATTAGAAACAAACTTTCAAATATATCTACAAGTTAACACAAACCACTGGGATATTCAAATATACTGATGTTTCTTAGGTCATCATTATATTATCGAAACATATATTTGTCGGAATTTATTTTCTTTAACTTCTTCAACAACACCCAACTTAGCTCCAACACTTATTTCAAAAAAATCCAAGTTATGTTCACAACTTTATTGATTATAAATAACCATTAATAGTAATTTATTTATTCTCTAATTTCAAACATCCTCATGGCCTTTTCATCAAATCATTCACTTCTCTTTCAACTCCCTTTTAGCTAGGGAAATATACACTTCCCTTTATCCAAGCACAACTCCATCAACTATCTTATCCTTTTGATCATACAAGCTCTTCCTTTTGAAACAACCATTCATCGAATAATTTAGATCTTCCTTCACATGGCAACAATATTATCTATCAAGAATTCTATGAGTGGTCATTCGTTGGTGAAAACGGGGACGGGAGCAGGGAGATTTTGGAGCTAGGGTTACAGGTTAGCAGAGTTCGTTCTCCATGGAAGGCCGTAAAGGAAGGAGCTCCACTCCCTCCTACAAGCAGGTAGTGACCAGCAGACGAAAAAAAACCAGTAGAAGAGGATAAAGACCCTTCAGTTGAAAAGCAAAGAAACAGAGAAAGAGAGAAGGAGGGCTCTGAATCCAAGGAGAATAACAACAATAAAGAAAGCAAGGAAGCAGACAAGGAACAAGGCACAAAAGACAAAACTCAAAGGGGACCATGCAAACCTAAGACTAATATCACTCCTAGAGTTGTTTTGAATGATCCTGCTCTGCAGGCGCATAGGGACCACATGCAGACTTATGCAATCATTTGTAAGTTCATGGGTTTATGGCCCACTGAAAAAGCATTACAATCTTGGAATAAATACCACTGGAAACCAAAAGGAAGCATAGAACTACATCTTGGGTCAAAGGGATTCTTTACTGTAGTCTTTAAAAACATTGAAGATAAGGACAGAGTATTTGAAGGAGGGTCCTACTTTTATGCAGCAGCAAGCCTGTATATGAGATCTTGGATCATAAATTTTGTCCCAGAACGTGAAACTTTTACCTCGGTCCCGGTCTGGGTAAGACTATACTCTCTACCTTTGGATTACTGGCAACTGGAATCCCTTTCTGCCATAGGAAATAAGTTAGGACGTTTTGTCAAAGCTTCTGAGGACACCAGAAGAGGAAAATACACATCCTTTGCAAGAATATGCGTGGAGATGGATCTTTCTGGAGCTCTGTGGGATGAGGTCATATTGGAAGTGCTTGATGAAGAATGGGTACAAACAGTGGATTGTGAATACATCCCATTCAGATGTCGTAAATGTCATGAACATGGGCATCTATTCAGAGATTGCCCTCTCAGTAAGACTGAAAATAATAGTAAAACCAATACCATGAAAGACATTGAAAGCTTTCACAAAGTGGTCTAGAAAGGAAAAGGGAGCAAAAGGGGATCGAAGACACATCAAAATGAAAGGCAACAAGCCAGTAAAAATAGGTTTCAAGCACTAGAAGAGGAAGAGGGGATAACGGAGGCAGATTAAACCAAGGGAGACACTCCAGTGAACGAGGAGAACGAAGAAGAGGATGAGCACACACAAACCATTAATAAACATAAAGAAGAAACGATGAATGACAATGGAAATGACCTACAGTGAGATGGAAATGGAAGATCATGAACTACAGGAGATTCTTGAGAAAGAGAATCTAGATCTAGAAGGATTCCTGAAACAAGGAACTAGGGAGGGAGTGGATTCGTTGCCTCCAGAGGAGTGAAATAGAGTTCAACAACTATTCTTATGGAAAACTCAGGCCACAGGGATGGAAAAGCAAGGGACTCATAAAAGGCAGAGCAGCGAAGGTGTGAAAGCTTTGAAAACCACATCAGGCTTGGCACCTAGATACCAAAGAAAGAAAAGAGGCAGGAAAAAGCAGAACGAGCTTTTGATGGAATGTGGAAAGATAATGATAGACTCAGGTAAGATGAAAGACCTATCCATTTACTCCTTTACAAATCTTTAATAATGAAGTTCACTTCTTGGAATATTAGAGGACTAGGCAGTAAAAGAAAACAAAGATTACTTAGTAATAGAATGTAACAAGCAGCACCGGATGTAATCTTCATCCAGGAGACTAAATGCTCCATTAAGAAAATAAAAGAGATTCACAGTAAATGGCTCAATAAATTTGAGTTTCTAGAAGTTAAAGCAAAGAATACAGCGGGTGGTATTCTCACACTTTGGAACCCCCAAAAAATTGACATCATAGATGCAGAGGCAACCAGTGATTATCTATCAGTGGTCATACAGCCAGTGGGAGATAAGGAAGTCTACCTAGTAACGAATGTGTATGGGCCCCAAAGATTGGATGGCAAACTCAAGCTTTTAGACTCCCTGCAGGATCTCAGGGGAAGACATGCAAGTATCCCTTGGATCTTGGGAGGTGACTTCAATATGATCAAATTTTTGTCGGAGAAAAAATGGGGCACCAGAACTCTAGATAAAGATTCTTGTGCCTTCCTTTCTTTCATAGACAATATGAAGTTAGTGGATATTGGTATGAGTAATGGTACCTTTACTTGGAACAATAGAAGAGGAGGAGAGTCTTAGGTGGCTTCCAAAATAGATAGATTCATTACCTCAAAGTATCTTATGCTCAAGGACAAGGACATAATTGCAAAAGTTCTCCCCTTTGGAGGCTCTGATCACTGTCCTGTGCAACTGGAAATGCAGGGCATTGGCACCCCTAGGAATAGACCTTTCAGATTTGAAAACATCTGGCTTTCCCACCCAAGCTTCACCAAAAACATAGCCATTTGGTGGGTTGAAGAATTAAACATTCAAAGCTCAAGCATGTTCCTACTCCAAAAAAGACTAAAACATATCAAACTCAGGCTCAAGGAGTGGAACAAGAAGGAGTTTGGTAATATTTTTGAAGGAAAAAAATTTTGTTGAAGGAAAATTGCAGGAACTCAACCAAACCCTTATCAGGGAGGGTTTTGATAAGGTTAGAAATTAGCAGGCAACCAAGTATCAACAAGAATGGGAGAACTTCTGTAAACAAGAGGAGATCTTCTGGAGGCAAAAATCCAAAGTGCAATGGCTAAAAGAAGGAGAACGCAATACCAAATTTTTCCATAGATCCACTGTGGCGAACATAGCCCACAACAAGATTTCTTCTATCAAGGATGAAGGAGGTAATCTTATTCATTCTCATGAAGAAATAGGAGCAGTACTGGTTCAACACTTTCGTGGCATTGCTCAGGAATCCTGTTCAAATAAGGAACAATCTATTAGGGTTATATCAAGACATATTCCAAAGCTGGTTTCCAATGAGGACAATTTCAACCTTAATAGACCAGTATCGGAAGATGAGATCAGTGAGGTCCTTAAAAAAATGCAAAATGGTAAGGCACCAGGTCTGAATGGTTTCAATGTTGATTTCCTCAAAGCTTGCTAGAATATTGTAAAACAGGATGTCCTGAATGTAGTGGAAGACTCTAGGAGGGACAAAACCATTTTGAAAGCGCTCAATACCACCTTTATTGCCCTGATCCCTAAATAGGATTCAGCTCTAACTCTTGACAGGTTCAGACCCATTGCCCTGTGCAATGTGGTCTACAAGATAATATCCAAGGTTGTGGCCAATAGACTCAAACCTCTTCTCCCCACCATGGTGTCGAGGGAACAATCTGGATATGTGGAAGGCAGGCAAATACTCAATAATATAATTCAGGCTCATGAGGTGGTGCACTCACTAACTAGAAAGAGGAAAGATAGAATGATCATGCAATTGGATATAGCCAAAGCTTATGATAAGATAAATTGGAACTATATCAGAAAAGTTCTCATGGTTTTTGGGTTTGATCACAATTGGATCAGATGGGTAATGGCCCTACTAACTTCTCCTAGTTTTTCAATACTTGTTAATGGTCCTCCTTCAAAGACTTTCATCCCCTCAAGAGGCCTCCGACAGGGAGATCCACTCTCTCCCTTTCTCTTCATTCTCATGATGGAAGGGTTGGGCAAATCTATCAAGCATGCTAAAGAAGTTGGTAAAATCAAAGGACTCCAACTTACTGAAGATGGTCAAGCTTTAACACATCAACAGTTTGTGGATGATACCATGCTGCAGGGCATCCCCACGGTCAAAGAAGCTCTAGCTTATAAGCAAATATTGAAAGACTTCGCCATGGCTTCTTCAATACTAACATTGCTATTCAGAGAAATCTTTCAAGAATTTTGGGCTTTCAAAGGGAGATCCTCCCTTCAAAATATTTGGGAGTCCCTCTAATGGCCAAACCTTTTCACAAGAGCATCTAGGAGCCAGTGATTAGCAAACTCTAAGATAAGATTAGGAAATGGACTTTCAGATCTTTAAGTTTGGCTGGAAGGTTGGTGTTAACCAAGGTTGTCTTTCAATCAATTCCAGTCTTCATGCTTTCAACTCTCCCAGCCCCCAAAGGTGTTCTGCAGCGATTCAGAAACATGCAAAGAGACTTTCTTTGGGGCAGGGGGGAAGAAAGAAAGAAATGGGCCTTGGTAGCATAGGAAAAAATCTGCAAACCCAAAAACTATGGAGGACTCGGTCTGGATGATCCTGAGATTCTAAGTAAGGATTTAGGAGCTAAATTATGGTGGAGATGGGTTAAAGATCTTGAGGCACAATGGGAAAAAATATGGAAAGAAAAATATTCACACATTTGGCAAAATAAAGATCTAATAAGAATGTCAGGATTCAATAAAGGCTCTCACATCTGGAACAATGCCTGGGACAATAGGGGCTTAGTCCAAGGAAACAAATTCTGGGAAACCAGAGAAGGAAACTTGGCCTTATTCTGGGAGGACAGATGGCAACAAGAACCTATCTTGTTAAAGGAATACTTGAGGGATCTCAAGGAGGAAATAGATACTAAAGGGTTATCTAAAGTGAAAGACTTTTGGGTCCAAACCAATAGTAGTGGAAAATGGAGAACCTGCAGGAAATTTGAGTTCAGTGATGATAACCCCCTGAAGGCTAAAGCAGAGACTCTAAAAATTATGTTAGAGCAAAGGAAGATTTTGAAATCAGGGGAGCAAGATCAGCTAAGATGGGGTAACAAAAGTGAGGGTTCCTTTAATCTCAAAGAAGCAAAACTCATTCTCCTTGACCTCAACTCACAAGCTCCAGATAAGACTTGGGAAGACCTATGGAGACATCAAGGATGGATGAAGATTAAACTTTTCATGTGGTTGGTTCAGCATAAGAAAATCCTGACCTGGGATAATATTAAGAAGAGGAGTTTCTTGGGGCCTTCCAGATGTCTGCTATGTGAAGCCCAATAGGAAACTATGGAGCACCTTCTCAATAATTGCATCTTCACCTCCAGTTTATGGGATTCTTTTGCCACCATTTTCCAACAGACTAACAGGAACAAAGGGAGCATCATCAATACCCTAAATAGATGGAGAAGAACCTTTTCAGACAATGATATTCTTAGCTCTGCATGGGCCATCATGCCAAGTTTCATTATTTGGAATGTCTGGAAAGAAAGGAACAACAGAATCTTCAAGAATGAAAAGAGGTCATCCCAAGGCCTTTTTGAGCAGATCTTAAAACAAAACAAGGAAACGGTTGGCACTATTGTGCGAAATCCCCCCAAGAACACTCCTTCTGCTGCGGATTTGAAAACTCTTGGTGATCTGGGTCTGCTGGGACTTATTCCTCAGGGATGGGATAGGAAAGTTATCTCCCTGGTTTCTAAGCAAGATTTCTGGCACCCTCCCCCCGAGGGCTTTTTGAAATTCAACATTGATGGGGCTTCTAAAGGCAACTCAGGCTCTGCGGGTTATGGAGGGGTGTTAAGGGATGAGCATGGTGGAGTTCTTTTCATCTTCTACTGTCATTTAGGAAAAGCCATGAATAACATGGCAGAATTGATGGCTAGGAGCAGTGCTTAGATTTCCTGAAACAGGATAACCTGAAAAATGTGATTGTTGAAGCTGATTCAGAGATAATCATCGATGCATTCAAGAGGATCAGCTGGGGCACAAGACTGGAAAAAGTCTTAAGGAACTGGCGTCTGATCCAGGGCTTTCAATGGATTCAGCAGCACCTCCAGAGCCTTCGGACTGTGAGCCTTAGGCATGTAAGAAGATCGACGAATAAATTGGCGGATCTTCTTGCCAATCAAGGAGTGATCAACACAAAGAACAGGGTTGCTTTTGGCTGGCAAGAAATGCCTCAAAATAGGTTAAAAGCGAAATTTTATGACCAGGCAGATGAAGACAGGATTGTGTTTCGAAGTAGGGCCATGGAGACAGAACCCAGTTGATTCAAGTGCTCTATGTGTCTTATTTTTTCTACTTTCAGGTATGCAGGGGGTTGCAGTGCTTTTTCGACCATTTTAAAACAAATCAGCATTGTTTTTTAGATTCCTTTGGACACTCTATCAAATGGTCCAGGTTTGTCTAAGAAAGATCGATTGGCGGGTGTTTCATCCTTCCAGGTTTCTGGCAGAGCAAAAGAAATGATAGATAGGACCCCGGGCACTCTCAGCAACCACAAAACCAAGGGTTTTCCGTCAGGGATTGGTTTACTAGGCCGGGAAAGGTTTTCTGGTGATAGCGACCCTCACAAGCAGGAAATGGTTTTGCCGAATTTGGAGCGATTCCATACAGAGGAATACACGTGGTTGTGGGGTCGGTTAAAATACCGCCCTCATCGCACACTAATGTGCAGTGACCTTATTCGGGGCGAAATGATCCTCAGCCGTCAGATCACACAAAGCGTTTCTACGGCTAGGATTGGTCGTGCAAGTTATTAGTCTAGTTGGCGAGAAGCGCTAAGGTTCAGTGGTATTAGGTGGTGTTGGGTGTTTGGTTAAAGTGCTCGCAGTTAGGCAGATTTGAAGCAATCCTAGGGATTTCACATGGAAACTTGCAACAAGGTTACGCGTGCGGTGTTATCTTCCATGCTTGTTTCTTTGCAAGGTTGGGATCGGTGGATTTCGGGCGGACTACATGCTCGAGGGTTATCCCCCCAAGTGGACCCGAAATACTTATAGTGCGGTCTTTGTTTCCTCTTCGGGTCCGTTTCAAGATTTATTGAGTTTGCATGTTTTCGTTCCGATATAAAGCCTTGTCCGTCAGATCTCTGATGGCGGATCGAACGGTCTCGACGACTGTTTGTAGTTTGTAGGTCTCGTAGTTTTGTTTTGTGGGCCCTTTCCCCAGCTTTTGAGCCTTTGCCCCGGTTCCTAAGGCTGTGTGTGGCTCGTTAACTCTTTGGCCCACATCTCCTTTGGGTTTGTTGTAATTTATGTAATTTGTTTTTTCGATACAATTGAATAGAAGGACCGACTCTTGCTTCAAAAAAAAAAAAACAATATTATCTATCAAAATTTAATGTCATCGTCATTCTCACAACTCCCTTTGTCCATCATGCTCAACATCATCATCAAATTGTCATCAAATATGAGGTAAGCATCTTCATCATCTTGAAGACTATGTACCTGCAGACTTTCAACACAAATATATATGTACAAGGACATGAAACGTGTCATTATCATAGGAGCATAATAAATCATATTTTATACATTCAAGACCTAAACCAATTTAGGTTTTATCAATCAAGAAATTTATCCATTAGACTTCTTGTAGCAACATTTACTAGGGTTTCGTCACAGAACCTAGATTTCATCATCAAAACTAAATGATATCAATAATTAAAAACATTATACTTCTAGATTATCACGCCCTAGAAAATCAACTACTACGATTTTACTACAAACCCTAGATTTCGAAAACTAAATCATGAATAAAAACAATCAAGTTATCATACTAGCATTTCATTTCTAGGGTTCCATTATTATTTCCTAGAGAATTATGCTAGTCTCATACTAGGTTTTTATCATAAACCCTATATACGAACTCTAGAATTAGATAACAAATTTTGAACAGACTAAGGTTTCAATTATATGGAAGTACATACACCCAAAGATCCATTTCTAGGTTTTATATTGACTTATTACAATGATTTTATCATAAACCCTAATTTACCAAACCCTAAGAGAACTAGGGTTTTTTAAGACATAAAAAAAAACCATAAAATGGTAGGGTTTTATAATAACATTACCAAAACCCTAAACATTAAGAGAGTAGGATTTTGACAAGATATCTAAACTTTATCAATAAACCTTAAGAATATTAGGGTTTCATCATTAGCATAACCTAAGCATTGAAAGGCTATGGTTTTATAGTTAACCCTAAGGTTAGGGTTTTATTAAAACAAAATGACAAGAGATAGAATAATAAGGGTTGATTCAATCTAATGATTAATCACCCTAACAAGAATCCTTATGATTCAAAACCCTAGACATGATAGAATTAGTAATATGAAGCAAATTTCAACATGAAGAATATTCATACCTTCTTCTGCCAAAAAATCGAGTCAAACATACCTTGAGTTGTTCTTTAACAAACCTTATAGACTTTCTTTAGCAACAAGCCTACTTTCATGATATAAGCCCTTTCTTGAAGTCCCCTGCACAACCTTTGTGTATTCCTGCCAGCTTTTCTACCAAGGAAAATACAAAGAAAGGATTATGAGAATACAATACAAATAAATCTAAGTGTATGGAGGAAATCAAATATGAAAAAGGAAACAAAGAAAAATATAATTATCTTTGGTAAAATGGTGAAGGCTCCCTCTTAATCCAATCTTTCTGAGGGATACCTACAACTTATTAAAATAATTTAAGAACTTCTAACAAGACATTAAATTTATGAATTCTAGAAATCAAAACATAAAAGAAAACATTACAAAACCTAAGGTAGAAGGACATGCAAGGGATAGCATCCCTAGGTGACTTAGGAAAATAAGCCTTTGACTTTGGATTCTTTAGCCTTGTTCTTCTTTTGTGGAGATTCATCATCAACATGTTCGTGTTCTCTTTATCTCCTTTTATTCCTTGGATTTTCAAGACATTGACTCTTGTAATGTCCCATCTTATGACAATTGTAGCATTCAATATTTGATAGATCAACCTTGTTATTTTTTCCTTTGAATTTCTTGTATCCTCCCTTATTATTGTGATTAGCAAAGTATGCATTGGAGGTTTTTTCCTCGTCTTCTTCCTTATTATTATATGCTAATGAGATATGGGCTTCTTCTTGACTGCAAATATTCCACATTTGTTCAAAATTTGGTGTCCTTCCAACTACTAATACCTGATGCAAAAGAGCACCATGATTTTGGTAGTCTCAATATTGCAGTAATCACAAGTTCCTTTTCTAGTATAGATTCATCAGTGGCTTGTAGTTCATCTCTATTTTAGGATATCCTCACAAAATATTAAGAAACAATATCATATTTTGTCATCTTCATTGTTCTTAGTTCATTCTGAGACTGGTTGTTTGTCCAATGCTCTTGATGGTGAATAGTTTGGAGAGAGCTTCATACATCCCTTAAGTATCTATGTTGGATATGTATGGAATTAGATGGCCTGTTACTCCATCTGTTATTAGATTCATGGCCAAGATTTTTTTTTCCTTGTACTTTTCCTTTCTTGCATCATCAACGTTTTTTACAACTTTTCCTAAAACAAAATCCAATACTTTGTGCTTAGCAAGGATGAGATCTATCCTCTTCTTCCATGCCCTATAGTTTGAGGCTCCTTCTAGCTTATTTTTTGTCTTCATTGAAGTTGTCATATAATTACAATGTCTTATTTTCTTGATATAAATAGTAGGCCTTCTTCTTCTAATATGATCCTTTTCTTTGACCCTTTCAGTATATCTTCAAGTTTCCTTTTCTTTTCCTCCTTCACCTTAGCTATGATACCATGTTAGAAAATCAAAAAGGTGGAAGGATTCTCTTATGTTGATAATTACTTGTGATATTATTGTAGACTTGTTAACTTTCTTTATGCTCTTCTTTTATCTTCTTTTCATCAATAAATCATCAAATCAAAACATGAAGATCAACAACACCATGTGTAGGCACTCAACCAGGGCTAAAACCCCTCTATAGGGGAAAACCCAGCCAAACTCTTCCACTAGTAAATCAAATTGAGATAGACCAAGACCTTAGATAAAAATAATTCTCTCACTCCACCAAGTCGGCCCTCAAACTGTCCTTCCAAACTTCAAGGATCAACTGCAACAATATTGCATCAACATTGCATCATAGATAGAATTTCGACCTAGTTACTTCAAAATTTCTGGACTAGCTACTCTAGAATTTTGGCCCTCCTGCAACCCAACAACTTCGACTCTTCGGCAGCTTTAGTTTACTCACACGTGTGGGATAGAGACAAGATAAAATTGATTTTCTTCCTTCGCTAGGGTTTCTCCCTCTTTTCTTTAGGTTTCTTCCTCTTCTAGTCTTTTTCGCACCCCTTTCTCTTCCACGAATTGCAAATTGACTAGCTTGTTGTATGCTCCAAATGAGGTCGAGTTTTTCCTTTATATGGTGGCTTATGGCTCCCAATTAGGTCGAATTGTCTTCTTTGAGGCCAAGTTGGTGGAGGAGACCTAACTGATTTATTTTACATCAAAATAAATTTATTTCTTGATAGAAAAAGTCCAAGAAGGGTCTATTACATAATGATAAGGACTATGAGTCAATACATAAACCCTAGAATACTACAATGGAGGATTTTACCTATTAATCATTGACCCAAGCATGAAACCCTTGCTTTAATATGTCAAATGAATTATACAATAAAAAGCATTTTTCTTTCTTTTGACAAATACATGAAATTATGACCGAAATATAATTATGACACTGCTTACATTCTTCAACACCCTTTTTTTAGCTCTTCTGAAGATAGTCTTTGCTCCAAGAAGTAATTCAGACTATCATGATCTGATTTCACTTTGAAGTTTCTTCCTATTATGTATGGACAACGTTTCTTAACTACATGTAGTATGGTCAACATTTATTTTTTATAGATCGGTCTCACTAAGCTTTTTCCTTTAAGTTTGCTACTTTTAAAGGCAAGGGGTCTTCCTTCTTGAATCAAGATTGCACCAATGCCATGAAATGTTTTATCACACTCCACAATAAATCTTTTTGTGAAGTCAGTGGTCACCAAGATGGTAGTTATACACATAGCCTCTTTAACTCCTTCAAATTCTTTGATTTCTTATTTAATCCAAGAAAATGTCTCCTTATTCAATAATTGTGTTAGAGGTGTTGCTATTTGGCTATAATTATTGACAAATTTGCAAAATATCCTGTCAATCCTAAGAATCCTTTGAGTTTCTTCAAGGTATTTGGGATTTGTCATTCCCTCATAGCTTTAATTTTGTTATTATCCACATTGGCACCATCGTGTGATAAAATATGACCCAAGTATTCCACTTCTTGAACCCCAAAGGCACACTTGGAAGGATTTGCATATAGTTTTTTCTCATCCAATAGTGTTAATACCTTGTTAACATGTTGTAAATTCTCTTCCCAATATTTGTTGTAAAGTAGTATGTCATCAAAAAATACTCGCAAAATTTTTCTTTGAAAATATAATTCATCAAGATTTGAAATGTTGAAGGTGCATTGTAAGTCCAAAAGGCATAACCAAAAACTCATAATGACCTTCATGTGTTCTAAAGGTTATTTTAGGAATGCCATCTTGCCTCATTCTGATTTGATGATATCAAGAACGAAGATCTAACTTAGTAAAGGAAATTTCTCCATGTAATTAATCTAACAATTCATAAATGACAAGAATAGGAAAATTATCTTTGATTGTTATTTTGTTGAGTTGTTTGTAGTATAGACACATATGCCACAAACCAATCTCGTTTTTGATAACCATCACCATTGGTGAAGAGAAAGCACTCTATCTAGGTTGAATGATGCTTGTATGTAAAATTTCTTGAACCATATGATTTTTTTGTTCATGTTGGTATCTTTAAGGTCTAATGTTAGGTGGTACACTTCTAGGTTACAAATGAATTTCATGGTCATTTTATCAAAAAGGTGTAATACCCTTAGGCATTCCTCCAAATACCTTAGCATGATTGTTGATAGCGTTTTAAAGATAGATTGGAGTAGAGGATAGGCATGTTTGAACATATAATGAACACAATTATGCAACTAACCTTGGTGTCCATTTTTTAGAAATTTTGTCATGCTATTAGAGATTGTCACTTTACTAACTTTCCCCTCGATACCTATATGTTTAATCTTCTTTCCTTATAAGAAAAATATTATGAAAAGATATTGGAAATTAAGGTCCATTATTCCCTATGACTGTAACCATTAGACCCCTAATACAACATCAACAACACCCACTTGGATTGCAATAATGGGACTAACCAATAAATACTTCCCCATATTCAATTTAATATTATTCCACTTCCCTGAACATTTTATGATACCACCATCTGCAATCATCACTTGAATTTTTGGTGTTGGATATAGAAAGCAATTAAGAAGCTTTGCCAATTTGTAATTTATGAAGTTATGGGTACTACCAGAATGAATCAATACTATTACCCTTTTCCTTTTGATATACCTTCTACCTTGAGGATTTGTGGAGTACTAATGTCAGCCAATGCATGACAAGAGATTGTTGGAGTAGTTTCTTCTAGCTCTAGATCTTACGAAGTTTCCACTTCTTAATCTTCTTCGTCTTCACAGTCTATGTAGAATAATTTCTTGTCATTGCATTTATTCCCTTTACTATACTTATTGTCGAAGTTAAAACATAGTCCCTTTTCTCTTCTTTCATCCATTTGTTGAGGAGTCAACCTTGTCGTTTTAGGAAAGGGAACTTGATTTTATTTATTGTTACTAGTGACCAATTTTCTAGTGGACAAATTTTTACTTTCAACTTTCCTTGTCAGACTGAAAGCATGCTCTAGAGATTTAGGTTCAAAGAGATGCACCTCATATTGGATGCTTTCCTTTAAGACCCATAAATAGTTCTAAAAATTTATCCTCTTAAATATTCTTTACTCTAAGACTCAATTTTTGGAATTATTGAATTTGATTTGTAACAGGACCTTTTTGTCAAATATTTACCATTTGAATTAATAATGTGTTGATTTTAATATCCCCATAATGTGTTAGCAATTCCTCTGTAAAAATGGACCAAGATATAATAGAAACCTTTTTTCTTTCACAAAGCCATTAATACCATACATGTAGGTTTTGTTCTAAAACATAGATGCAATATTTACCTTTTGTAAGGATGCCACTTGGTGTAGATCAAAGTATTGTTCCATTTGAAATATCCATGTTACAATGTCATTATAATCAAATTTCCTCATATCAATCTTCAGAATATAGTAGTTTCTTCATGCTAAATTGAAGCCTTGATGATGTGGATTTTAGATTGAAAATTCATGATTATGGTTCTTCAATTCAAGTTTTGTGTTCTCAAATTGTGATAGCATACTCCCCATATGAGATTGATTCTCAACAACTTTCTTATCCTTATGTTCATCATTTCCTTGAATCTCCAAATCTCTTTTAGGAAGCCTCTCCAAGAGAATATTTTTCCATGGAAATCATGTATTTTTCTATTTCTTCCTTGTTTTCATTCATCTTATTTCTATTCCTTTATTATTTGCATTCATGTTCATTTATATTCCTTCTATCTTCCTTTCTATTCCTTCCTTATTTTCATTCATCTCCTTTTCCATTTCTCTTTGTTTTCTTGAGAACCTGAGAAACCCCCCTTTTTCAATATACTACCATGCATTTCATTAACTTTCTTCTCTAATTGAGATAAACTAATTTCTAAGTCTTCACTTTCTTCATGATTCAAGGATGACTCTTCAATCAACTTAATTGGTGTAGTATCTTTCTTTGGAGGCATGTTGGAAAATAATAATAAACCTTCTCTTTATTACATCCAAAGAAATGGGGGGATCTTCTAATGAACAATTAGGTCAATAGTAATTTATATACCTTAATTTGGATAATATCAGAATGGTTAAATCTTTATTGATATATCTCTTAGATTTGAGGCCTTTTGGTTCTAAAAATTTTGTTTTGTGATACTTTGAAATGTAGGTTTTGTAATTCCACAAGTGTGAATTGAATCTAATGTGCCAACTGAAAGTGATAGTAAGTTGATTTTTTAGCTTCTTCCCACGAGAAAACTTGTATAATGTTCCACGAGTCCAATTATTGAAATATAATTATAGCACATGTACCTGAGGTACTTCTAAATTTCTCCTGAAATTCCTCAAGATTTCACATTTTAAAAATTTCCAAACAATGATATATAGCTAGAATACCAAGCTGACTTGTTTAAAATTTATTTCATGATTGTTCACAGAACCTAACTTCCATAGGGTATAACTCACAAATTATAATGAACCAAATTATGAAAATGGAACAAGATACTCCCCAAGATTTCTCCCTAATATGGTCCAAGTTTCACTTTATGAAACCTTACAAAAAAAAAAGTCTTAGCAAAAATGCCAAACTAGCTTGTTTAAGATTGAATTATGGAGCATACAAAAACCCTAACTTTCTTAGATCATTTCTATGAAAATATAGCGGAAAATAAATTGAAACTTGGATAGGATGTTTACTATGATTTCTCTTCAATGTGGTCAAAGTTTCACGGTCTGAAGCCTCACTGAAAAGATTATAGTGAAAATTCCAAACTGGCTTGTTTGAGATAGAATTTAGGAGCATTTATAAACCTCAACTCTTGGACCATATCTCAAAAAATACAATGAACAAATATTTGGAACTTGAACCTAATATTTCACAGGATGTCTTCTCAATATTCTCCTTGTTTTACCATTTGAAGCAAAAATTCCACGATGACATGTTTGAAGCATAAAAATCCTAGGATCCTAAGCTATGATACCAAATGTTATGATCCTTGTGCCTTAAAAATGATAAGAATCCAATAATTACAATCCACTTCAAGGAAGGAACCTCCCTATATAGTAAATACAATGAACAAGATAGTATTTAATAATTCTAAGCCTGGGTCTCCTTAGTTAATACATAGGAGACAAAAGATACAATTATAATAACATGGGACCATGAGGCATTCTAGCCTACATAACAATTAATAGAAATATAAATGCAATCATTCAATATATAGGTATAAATAAGGGGATTTTGAGTTAACATGGGGCTTATGTAGAGCTTAACATGTGTTCATTAATTTTTTCAAGAAGAGATTTGATTTTTTTAAGGATAACATTCAATTTCATCTTAAGTAGTGATCTGAAAATGGGGCACTTAGGCTTCTTGTCTAACTTAGAAGCACCTCTCCCACTTCCAAAGTTTAAATATTCCCAAGTCCTTATGATTAACCAATGCGGAATTAAATATGTGCTTGAAAATAAGGTGTATGCATATGGTTGTTTAAATTGTTTATGTGATGTAAATTGATTTGCTTAAACTGATATAAATCATATAAGAGTGAAAAAATGTAGCAAATGAGCATCACACATAAGACAACATGTTTAATATGGAGTTCACCCAAACTCTTAGGCTACATCTCCTTGAGCTCTAGTCAACTCAACTAGGCCCTCTAGGATTATGGTCTAAGTTCTTTTACAAGCTCCACGGTCAACTCTACTAGTTTACACAGAACACAATGGGTTCAGAACACCATCTTATCCTTTGGCTCTGACGCTCTCAGATTTCTGGCTCTAGGCTCTCGCTCTAGCTCTCACTCTAGCGCTCGACTCTGGCTCTGGCTCTCAGCTCTGGCTCTGGCTCTTCGGCTCTGGCTTCTTTGGCTCTGGCTTTGGCTTTCTGCAACCTTCAGCTCTCTGGCTTTTCACTTGACCTCCAAGTGACTCCAAAGACTCCCTCAGTTGCTCTGTGCATTAGCTTTTTGCTCTCTCTCTACTCTCTTGCTTCTACCTTGCTCTCAATTGAGCTCTCTGCTTCCTTTGAGGTACTTTTTCTGGCTTTTTGGCTACCCCATCCTTTTCTCTGCGATTCATTATCCCTCTGCGGCTTTTCTGCTCCCTATCAGTTACACTGGACATTAGGCTCTACGGTTTTCGTGGCTTCAAAATGAATCATTACCTGTAAAAACACCTATTTGCAGCATGGCGTGATGATCAGGAGTGGTTACAGAAGTTTCAGGGATTTCTCATAGGCAAAAACCCAAAAATTGAGAAAATCCCATTACACAGAGAATGTCTACAAAATACGCTATCGAGCGTGATTTTCGAACTTGAAATCCCATTCAATCACCCCTAAAATCCCTATCGGGTCTGCCATTAGGCGTCATATCGCATCGCATTAACGTATTGGGCAAGATCCAAAATACATGGGAAAACATTCAAAAACCCGACAAAATCCTTTCTATCGGACTTCAAATTATATTGAAATCGCCCTAATATCGCATCGGGTCTGCCTTGGGTCGCCTTCACAAGCCCCACTATCAATCTACGACATCTCCGATCCAACGATCAATATGCGATTTCGGGTGGCTTAAGGATACGGAGGTTACCCGCCCGAAAAGGTGGTTTTCCTCTCTCCTCTGCCAGCCACGCGTCGTTCATTGTATGGGATCGAGCGAAGCCAACCCAATACCATTTACCGCCCAAGGCCCCCCCGAAATCCCACTTACGAAACTCAAATTTTATAAATCGTGCCTTTAATTCCCCTTCGGGTCCGGCTTTATCACTTCAGGTGTCTTTCCTTTGTATTTCGATTTTACACTGAAAAGCGTTAATACACAGAAAATCCCTTTTACCAAAACTCAAAAGTTATCAAGCCGGGTTTATAAAACCCATCGGGTCCGGCTTTCGCTAATCGCTAGTTGCATGTGTATCGCCCCTTTATATCGCTGCGACGCGACATTGTGATGCGATATACGCAATCGCAAGTCGCGTTGGCCCGGGGGTCCATCCCTTGTCTCATGCCATTGCCGATGCCAATCCGTCAATATTGGCGATCGCAACATCTCATCAGCCCGGGGTCCTTACCTTTACCCGTGGCATCGTCGACGTCGATCCGCCGATATCGGCGATCACAATCACATTGCCCGGGGTCCCGCCATTGAACACAGGCCTATATCTGACCCAATATATCAAAGATCGGAGATCGGGGGTCTCTCCCTTTTCTGCTTAAGTCCGCCTTTTGGACCTCCTCCAATATGATTTCCCTTTATAAGGGTTTTTTGCCCATTTTAGGGGATTTTGCTTCTTTTTCCAAAGAACAAAGGGCATCTTCTTTCCGCGATAAATTTTGCATCTTAAGTCCATTTTTTCCCATTCAAGTTGCAGTAGATTCAGAATGAAAAGATCTCTACCATGGGGCTATTTCCAGGAACTTCCTTGGACTTTCATTTTCCCCTGTGAGGAACACTTAAACTTAGGAGTCTATCCAAAATCCATTTTGGATCACGCCTTCCCACTAAAAGAACTTTCGGTCTCCAAAAGACTAATATACTGATATGAACAGTAAATAAGAGTAACAACACCCTCTTCTTTTAGCCTCCACAGACTTGCTTTGCATAGTTCCTCTGAACCAAAGTCTCTGACCACTTCCCTTCCTAGATGGGTTGGTCCTCGTGGGAATAACTGTCTTCCTCCTTGCCTTCCTGTAGAACTCCTGCTGAAATGGTCATAGAAGGTAGTTTGAACTTGTCTACCTTGATCATTGATCCAAGGTGGCTCAAACAAATGTGAAGTACACCTGCTCCACAAAACTTTCATTTGTACATGTTTGAAAAGTTGTCACAACAACTGTTAACAACAATAGAAATACAGACAATAGCTGGATGGCCTAAACTCCTGCTTCAACAAAAGAAACATATTTCACATCTTGTGAACATCTCCTTGTCTTACATCTACACACAAATGATGGACTAGACAATAAGCCCACAAAACATGCCTTTAAAACAAATGACCCTTCAAGTCAAGCATGTAGAAAAAGACCATTAGGACTCTTTTTCAAAAGATGAAACACTTCATTATTATCTCCATCTTGGAGACCATGTTAACTTCTCCCAAGTCAACATTACATCACATGCATGTCAAAGCAATCAAACCTGCAAGTTAATTACACATACATGTTCAAATACAAGGAAATCATTAACATCCCTTTGTTCATGCATCTCATGCTCATGCATGCATTTCATTCTTCAACTTCCACTTAAGCACATTGTACTTTCGAAGCTGAAATGAAATATAATGTTGCAGCAACAAAGTGAGCCTCCTACTCAACTTCTCCCATTCACCTTCTTGGTAAATTCCTGCAACTTGCATTCCATTAACAAATAAGTGCAAATATATGCATCAATAGATATGCAATCTTAATTGGATAAGAACTCTAACCATTTCTCACCAATCCCTTTCAAAGGTGCTACCTTTGTCTGCACATCAGCATCAACATGTGAATCATCCTGAAACACATCAAACATGGAAACTTCCTTTCCATTTCGGCCATCTTCTCTTTCCACTTTCTTCAGATTTGGTGGAAGCATTGTTGGATTCAGAGTCCAACACTTTTCAGCAAGATGTCCTTGCTTATGGTAGTAAGTGAAACACATGTGCATCCTCTTGACAGCATGATTTGCCTTGTCCAATGGACCTTTGGCTTCTTGCTTCTTTTCCTTCAAAATTTTCTTGTCTGTGGCCATTCTCTTCCAACATCTAGAAACATGATGGTTATCCAAACCCCAAAGGAACATGCAATTCTTTTCCCACATCTATGTGGAAATTTACCATGCTTTACATAATCAAAAGGAATATGTTTAGAACCAGATTTATACCTTTCTCTTTCACCTTTATTGTCTTTATGAGGAGGTGAATTGAATGAAGAAGTGGCTCCCTTTGGAACACCATCAATCTCTTCAAGGTTGTTAGAGCTTCCACAACTCTCTGGTTCAAGTGTCTGCTTCTGAACACCTGCATCCTGCAAATGATGTTTCAGGCTATTGCATTCCTTCTGAATACAATATTCACACTCTTCAATGAAACTCCTTCTTGCAGTTGTTTCAATGGCATTCATGGTAGCTTTGAAACTATCTCCATAAGCTTGTCCATAGCCAAGACCCAAATACTTAGGCCTTTCCTCAATCATTATTTGTTCAACAATACCTTGTGCATGCTTACCCAAGCCTTTCCCTTCATAGCCCTTCTTGGACATTAGCTTGGAACCTATGCATCTAGTATGTTTTTCAAAAGAATCAATATAAGAATTCTTAGAATAATTTGAAGACAAACTGGAATGGTTTACCTCTTCTTCTCTTAGGATATTCCGACACATAGGAAATAGTTAAGTATAACTTGGTCTAGTGTCGAGTTAGGTAAACCATTGATCTGTGATCTATTTGTGAGTGGTGTCCTTTGGTGTTCTATCTGAGGAACTTACCCTGTAAATTCCTACATGGTATCAGAGCCATGTTGAGGGCCGCGTCTGTTGGTGATCCAAATCTGAAGCCGGTAGAACTGCATTTGACTGTCGTTTCCTAGATCTATTGTTTCTGATAACTTTCGAGCCGAGAGGACTAATCTATTATGTTAGGAGCATATGTTCCAATGAAGAACCCCTTTCGTTTCATGCGAAAAGGTTTCTGGTAGCCCTAGCTACGTCATTTTTAAGATCTGGAGGTATACAATGTTTATTTGCAGTTTCTAGTTATTTTCTCTCTGTTTATTATTTTGGTTTATTTAACTTCTTTTATTTATTTATTACCGGATCTATACCTTTCATTTCTGCGTATGCTCTTTTCCCTGCGACTCTGTGTGATCTGGGCAAATCAGAAATAAAGAGGAAGGATTTTTCTCATGCATATGCTCTTTTCCGCTGCGCCTTAGTGTGGTCTCGGAAAATCAGAAACACTGACGAAAATATTTAGTTTCTGGGTAAAGCTAACCTCAAGCCGTAAGGCTTGTTTGTGTTTGTATGTCCGTGTTGGGTCTTGTGTCTTTTTGTTTTGTAGGGAAAAAGAGCTTTCTCAAGCAAGCACGCAACCCAAAGCTGCAGTAACTAAAAAAAAAAAAAAAAAAAAAAACACACACCCCCCCCCCCCCTGCTCTCTCTCTCTCTCTCTCTCAAACTTTTACTTTAGTTCACTTGGTCCAAAGTTTTAGTTTAGCTCACTTCTTCCAAAGCTAATTTATGAAAGTAGAGGTCTTGAGTTCAAGTCTCCTTTTTCTTGAGTTAATTAGATTAAGTTTGGAAAGGGGGCGAATTTTTCATTTCCGCACATTCCCGCACTTCGTCGACATCTTCATCAACTTTTCTTCAAAAAGCCATAACTTCTTCATCCGGAAGCTGTTTTCAGAGCCGTTTTTTTTAACCAGCCTAATTTTTCGAGATCTTTCCATTGGAACACTTAGTTTCAGCATATATAGCTTCAGTTTCTATTAAAATGTAAAGTCCATGCCAAGTTATTCTTAACAGCACCAACTACTTCCAATTGTGGTCCTACATTGTGGATTTACTTAGAAGTAAAGGTCTTTATAGGATAGCCTCAGTCCAAGAAACCAAACTGAAAGATGAAGATAAGGCAGCTAAATGGGAAAATATACAAGTTCAAGCACATGGGTTGATAGGGATGTCTATTTCTCCAGATCTTAGATTCCATGTTGCAGAACTTGATACTCCTGAAGAAGCAATGAAGCAGATTACTAAAGTTTTTGGAATCAAAAATGAACTTAGAGCCCATCAACTTGAAAATGAGTTGCTTACATTCGACCCCAATACTTTTTCTTGCATTGAAGATTTTTTGTCCAAGTTCAAGACCCTTAGACTTCTCTTGGAAATTGTTAAGGTTAAGAAAGAAGATAATAACCTTATATATTCCATTCTTACTAAATTGGGACCAGCCTACTCTGTGTTTGTTTCCACCTTCCATTCTATAAGAGAAGCCTTCATTTCTCAAGGAAAAACCTACAAGCCACCTTCCTTTGATTCTTTTTGTGATTCTTTAATAAGAGAACAAGAAAAACTCTTACACCTTGGTCTTCTTAATCTTGGAAACTCTTCTAAGAAAGCGTTAGCCTCCCAGCAGCACCAAAATTCAAAGAATCCTAAGAAGTCGTATCCTAAAAGGAATGGTCCTAAACCAAACGAGGGTCCTAAGCAATTTCAGCCTCAAAATGAAAAATCATTTCACAAGAATGATAAGGCAAATAAAAACAAAGGGAAGAAAACTGATAGACATTGCCACTTTTGTAATCGAGATGACCACTTAGAATCTAAATGCTTTAAAAAGATGGAAGCCTTGGAAGCAGCAATGAAGAAGCATAACATCCATTTGAAGCACTCTTCAAATTCATCTTTAAGAATGGCACTTTCTACATGTGGTTGTCAAGCATCTCGGTCTGGCTATGCAATAAATGTATCTTCTTCCTCTCATTCTCATGAGTGGCTCATTGATTATGGAGCTTCTTATCACATGGCCAAAAACAAAGCCATGTTTTCTTCTTT
>APFE030576333.1:27557-93861 GCA_000404065.3 Pinus taeda | reverse complement strand
TAAACTTCGATATAAATATAAAAGTGATCCTACCTTTCCGTTTGAGGGGCGATGCTGTCATCCCAAATATTTTTGGTTTACGCTCGCATTTTTTATAATAGTCCTTTTAAGAAAACAACACACACCATTCATAAGGGTCATAATATAGAGTTTTAACATCATAGCTATTATTTTAAGAGGGTGATGACAATAAATTCAAACCTTCATTATTTTCGCATATGGATGTCCTCCCGATGCATGATGGCACTCGTCAAAAATCAGCAAGTCCACAATATCCCGATTTAGATATTCGGATCCAAGACTGTCGTAGAGGATCTGAGGGGTCATGGCAATTACCTGGAAAACAGTTTCAAACTCACGGGGTCATGGCAATTACCTCGAAAACAGTTTCAAACTCACGGTTGAAAGCACAAAATTCTAATAATCCACAGTATAGAATAGAAATAGAAAAAGAAAAGTAATTTAAAGTAGCCCGTCCCATTTTTTTTGAAAGTTGTTTTTATTTTATTTATTTATATAATTTTGTATAGTAGTTATTTAAATGAAACTAAAATGTTAAAAATGGAAAAATAATTTTATTAATAAATTAAAATATTTATTCAAAATAAAATATTTAAAAGTTCATAAATATTATTCAATTGTTTAAGTATCAGAAAATATACTCAATTATATATATTTATTATTTTTGTAATAAAGAATAAAATTAATTATAATTTAATTGGTGATAGCTATGTTATAAAGTATTATTAATTAATGTGTAAACTATAAAATCAATTTCTTATATGGTTGGTTTTTGGATTTCTAATTCTCTAGAGTCTATCTAATTCAATTTCAAAAAATTACACTCTAATATCAACAATATGTTTGGGTTGGAAAATATTTGATCTTTCCATTTTATAGTGTGTACCACTTTGAAATCTATATCTATATATTATTGTAATCAACAATTTTTTTATACTTGAATTTTCCTTAGTATACTTCACATTAGACATTTAGATAAGTCAATGCTCCAAATTTATTAAACATGACATAGGATTTAAGGATAAGATAGAAGAAAGGAAAGCTGTAAATGTAATATAGAGAAAGGGAAGGAGAAAATGAGAAGAAATGTTGGTTCAAGAGATAGAAAAACCTAAAAATCAATAGAGTAAGAAACTAAAATATTAAATAAATGGTGCATTAAACTATTCATATGTTAAAAAAAGTGAATATGTAGGTTAAGAATTACTATATATAAATATAATAAAATGTTATAATATGTTAATATATAAATTAATACTATAAATCAATAATATTATAGATATGTATTAATATATAATTTAATAGAAACAATATATAAGTTCTAATATAATAACTAATTGACAATTTTATAGTATATCAATATATTAAAAGGAGAAATGCAAGGGAAGGGAGAATAGGTTTAAATTAGTTAGTTATTTAATTTATTAATAACAAAGTAATTATATTTTTATACTAATTAACATAATATTAATGAGAAAGATATTATAGAGGAGAAGGGAAAGAGGAGAAGATAAAGAAAACAAAAGAGAGAGGGGAAAAGAAGGGATGGGGGAGGAGGGTTAAAGACAAAGGGAAGTAAGACAAAAGGAGAGGTATAAGGTTAATAAAAATGAGTGAGGAAAAGGGATGGAAAAGAAGGGATCCAACTAAAGACGATGAGAAGGAGAAAGGAGAAAATAAAGAGATCAGGTTAGACAATAGAGGACAAGGATTGATCAAGATAAATTTCGAGAGACTAGGATCGAGATTTATTGTTTAGTGGAAGTCAAATCTCATTTATTTCAAGGCCTTTGTGTCTATTCAAATCTCCAACATTTTTAGCAATTTACAATGCCTCTCCTATGTGTATTTTTTAATTATTATTTTCTTTAGCAAGAATTTTGATGTCTTCAATAGAGACAACCAAGAATAGGGTCCAACATAATAGATTTTTTTCACAAGATGTTCAGCTAAGGTTGAGGTTTTGATATGCTTTTGCTTTATGTTTGCAATGTTCTTTTATTCCACTATTGAATGATCTGCTAATTTCACCAATTTAACATCTCCCATGGCAGAAAGAAACCTTATAGACCCCTTTTTGTTGGTGGATGTCAATTTTTCCTTAATAAATGTCATCCTTTATATAAAATTGACCAAAATTTTAAAGGATGTGATGTTATTCTTCTTCTTTAGAAATCTTGCAACAATTTCAGTAACTCCCTCAATATACAGAAGATATTCCTTCCAAATCATGTTGCTGTTGTTAGTTTGACAACGAATTAGGTAAATTGTAATTAGATAGTTTTATACCGAATAGTTAGTTATGTAATGACAGTCATGATATAAAATAATCTAATACCCATGAAATGAAGAATGCAGAGAATCATTGTTAAATAAAAATTCCAATCCAAATTCAGTTGTGTCTTGGTCATTCTATTATGGTTTCTTTGTTTTTTCCTTCATTATTTCAGTTATTTATACAACAATTGGTATCAGAGGTCCGAGGGCCGAGCTATTGGTGTGGTGAGCCTGGGCGATGAAGAAAAGCGGCTGTGTGCGTGAGTCCAAGACCTATTAGCATAAAACCTAGCGCAAAGCTGTGAGTCCAAAAACCTGTGCGTGAGTTTTTTTCTTTATTGTGTAAAGAAGAAGCATGAAAGTGAAAAGCTGTGTGTGAGCCTGAGCATGAGGCTGAGACCTGCAAGATGTGACCTGCGTAAAGTTTTTTTATTTGCTACATGTGAAGAATGCGTGAAAGCCGAGCAGTTGGTGAAGACATGCGTGAGGCGTTTTTCGTGAATGTTGTCCCTGCGTGAAGAACGGAAACTGTATCAGCGTGCTGCGTGTTAAGGTTGTATGCGTAAGACGTGAGGGCCAAGCAATTGGTGGCTATATGAGCATGAGGACGTGAAGACCAGACCAAATTGACACTGACTGCGTGCTGGCCAGTGGTCTGCCAGAGAGCCGCTGCCCAGGAAGTCTGCGTGCGTGAAGACAAGAACGCCAGAACGTGTTCTATCAAACCCTCTGCGTACTATCTCCTTTGCGTGATTGGTCTGCATACTGAGCCTGTTTGATCCGCTGCAAAGAGAACCCGTGTTGGCTGCTAGAACCTGTTCGGAAGAGGAAAAACCTATGTTTTCAGTGTTGGCTGCCAGAACTTGTTCGGAAAATCCGGGTATTTTTTTGTAAAGAAATTGTCTCAGAATTTTTTTTTTAGAAAGTTGTTGAAAGAAAAACCTCTATTTTCAGTGTTGGTTGCCAGAACTTGTTCGTAAAATCCGGGGTTTTTTTTTTTAAAGGACTTGTCTCAGAATTTTTTTTTTCAGAAAGCTGTTGAAAGAAATTTTGGTCTCATAATTTTTTTTTAGAAAGCTATGAAAGTAAAGTTCTTTCAGTTCTAAAAATAAAGGGTTGATGTGAGTAATTTGAAGGAAAGATTTATTTTTTTTGAATTGAAGAAAAACAAAGGGTGAAAGGAAACAGGGTATTTGAAATTAAAAAAATCTATTGAATTGGGGAATTTTTTTTTTTTTTTTAAAGACCAAAACCCTAGGAAGGAGGAAAAATGGCCAATATGTCTAATGCAAAATTCGAGTTGGAGAAATTCACCGGAAAGAGCAATTTTGCTCTTTGGAAACTGAAAGTTGGGGATTTTCTTGTGCAACAAGGGTTGCACAAGGCATTGGATGGGGCAACTAAGAAGCCTGCAACCATGACTACTTCAGACTAGGAGGACTTGGATGCCCGAGCTCTCAATACCATCCGGCTATGCCTAGCGGATGAAGTTCTCTTCAACATTGTTGAAGAGACTATGACGTCATGATTGTGGGAAAAATTTGAAAATCTCTATATGACAAAGTCATTGACCAACATAATTTATCTGAAAAGATAGCTATATAGAACATTTGAATTTTTTTAATACACTAATATGTCAATTAACAAATATGGAAGCCGAAATACAGGAAGAAGATAAAGCCATAACCTTGTTGTGATCTATGCCTGAATCATGGGATCACTTCGTAACTTCAATTAGCTTCAGCTCTGCTGATACTTTGAAGTTTGAATCAGTCGTGGGAGCTCTTCTGTCTGAAGCAGTACGAAGGAAATCCGACACTGAAACAGCTGCATCAGAAGCCATGGTCGCTAGAGGACGCTGAAAGGAAAGAGGAGAAAAATCAAGGGGGACTTCCAGATCGAAATCGAAAGGAAACAAGTGTAAGGCAAAATGTTGGAACTGCAATAAAGTTGGACACTTGAAGAAGGACTGTTGGAAACGAAAGGAATTTGAAAACCTGAAGAATGAAGCGAATCAAGTCGATTCAGTTATCATAGACGAAGTTTTATCTACTGAAGAATTGTGTATGATAGATGAAACTTCACCTGAATGTAATATCTCTCAGGGTTTAGATAGCTGGCTGTTAGACTCTGGTGCTTCGCATCACATGTGCCCACGTAGAAATTGGTTTACCTCATATGAAAATGTAAACGGTAGTTCTATGTTTATGGGTAACAATATGTCATGTCAGACTGTTGGGATGGGAGATATCAGGATTAAGATGTATGATAACATAGTTAGAACATTAACTAGTGTTAGACATGTACCTCATTTGAAGAAAAATTTTATTTCTTTGGGAGTTTTGGATTTAGATGGTTATAAGTTTATAGGTCAAGATGGCGTCTTGAAAGTCTTTAAAGGAGCACTTGTGGTTATGAAGGCAGAAAAGGTTGGAAATATTTACAGGTTAAAAGGAAGTACTCAGATCAGTTAAGCAACAGTTGCGTCAGAAAAGGAAGAAGCAGGCACTCGTCTATGGCATCAACGATTGGGTCATATGAGCGAGAAAGGTCTTCAGATATTGATGAAATGTAAATCTCTTCTCGGTCTGAAATCCTTGAATTTAGATTTTTGTAAACATTGTGTGTATGGAAAACAGTGTAAAAAAAGATTTAAAGTTGGAAATCATAATAGTAAAGATGTTTTAGACTATATTCATTTTGATCTGTGGGGGCCATCCCCTGTTGTGTCATATGGAGGTGCATTGTATTTTTTAACGTTTATTGATGATTAATCCCAGAAAGTTTGGGTCTATATGCTAAAAAGGAAAGCTGATGTATTAAATGTCTTTAAACAATTTAAAGTAATGGTAAAGAAAAGAACAGACAAATCTATTAAATGCTTAAGAACTGAAAATGGTGGTGAGTTCACTTCAGTTGAATTTAAAAAATACTGTAAGGATGAGGGAATTGTTAGACACAAAACTGTTGTTTACACCCCTCAGCAAAATGGTGTTGCTGAGCGTATGAATCAGATTCTTATGGAAAGAGCCAGAAGCATGATCAGCAATGCTAACTTGCAAAAGGAGTTGTGGGCAGAAGCTGTATCTATTGCTTGTTATTTAGTTAACAGATCACCTTCAGTAGCAATTGATTGTAGAATTCCTGAAGAAGTTTGGACAGGTCAGCCTTGTGACTATTCAAATTTGAGGATATTTGGTTGTGATGCTTATTCTCTCATTCCAAAAAATCAGCGTTCAAAATTAGATCCAAAGTCAAAATGTTATGTCTTTGTTGGGTATGAATATGCAGTGGAAGGATATAGGTTGTGGGATCCTACATTGCGGAAGATAGTCATTAGTAGAGATGTAACATTTGATGAATCCTCTCTTTTAAAATCAATTGTTGAAAGAATTGAATAGGAACAGGTATCGCCAAATCAACGAGTTCAGTTGGAGGCTAGACTTTTCGGTGAAAGCCAAAAGGAAGGAGAAACCTCTAGAGGAAAAGGTGTTGAAGACACAAAGGAAGTCGTTGAAGCTTCTGAACTAGTGCAAGTTTCTGAACCAGTTCAGCAATCAGTTGCTCTAAGAAGGTCTACAAGGGAAAGGAAAATTTTTAAAAAGGTATGAAGATTCTGCTTCATCTTTTGCTTTGATTATTGAAGATGGGGAACCTTCTTGTTATCAGGAAGCAGTAGATGATACAGATAGTGAAAGATGGAAAGTGGTTATGGAAGAAGAAATGGACTCCTTAGCCAAGAACAATACCTGGGATCTTGTAGAGCTTCCTGAAGGGAGAAGTGTTGTTGGATGCAAATGGGTATTCAAGCTGAAACGAAAAGTTGATGGAAGCATCGAAAGGTATAAGGCGAGACTGGTAGCAAAAGGGTATTCTCAGGTTGAAGGTATAGACTTTCATGAGATTGTTTCTCCAGTTGTAAAACTTGTTTCTATTCGTACTTTGTTGGCACTAACTGTGTTGCTTAATCTTGAGTTAGAATAGTTAGATGTTAAAACAGATTTTCTACATGGTGATTTGAATGAAGAGATATATATGGAACAACCAGAAGGTTTTGTACGAGGTCACAGCAGAAGATTAGTTTGCAAGCTCAGGAAATCATTGTATGGTCTGAGGCAGTCTCCTAGACAATGGTACAAGAAGTTTGATTCCTTCATGGTGAGCCAGAACTTTGTAAGAAGTGAGTATGCTCATTGTGTATATTTCAAAAGTTTCAATGGCATATTCATTATCTTAGCTTTGTATGTTGAGTATATGCTTATTGCAAGCAAAAGCATGGAAGAGATCAATAGGTTAAAGGCTCAACTCTCTAGGACATTTGATATGAAGGATCTTGGAGCAGCAAAACATATCCTGGGCATGGAGATACACATAGATAGGAAAAACGGTAAGCTTTGGTTATCATAGCAGAAGTATGTGGAGAAAGTACTTGAAAATTTCTCTATGAAATTGCTTGAAATTCACGTTAAACTACTCGTGCCAACTGTATAATAAGGATGTCTCATCAGTAGGTTCATTGTTTAGGGAGCTTACCCCATTAGCAACTTTGCTCTAGAGCCTTTCATTATGCAAGCTAGGAATGACCAATCTTACAAGTCTAAAGGGTTAAGAGCCTACAAAATAAGAAAATAAATGGTCACTTTTCACTTGCATGCAAAAAGGTTTGCATGCCCCCAGGTATGGAGAAGCAGAGTTTCCAAGTTACCATATAGAAGTTCTTGCATCCACAAGATGGTTCCACCTGCACAACAGATAGAAACACTTCCTCGGCTTAGTCCATCGAAACGGACAAAGGTGATTCAAGCTCTAATCACCTAACCTTAATGAGGGAATCATATTCCAATTTAATCCCATTTTCCTAAATGTATGGGTGTGTCAGAATAGTCATATATCCTCCGCAGAAAGCTACCCTATACCTAAAGTTTTCCTGCCCAATCAGACCAGGGTGCATGCCCCCTGGGTTTAGCCCCATCCACCGAATCACTCATGTTCATCAGGTGGATTGGTTGGAGATTGATGAGACATTCGTTGTGGAAAAGGACCACTTAGGGATGGCACTTGACTATTAGCTATGTGTGAATAGGGGAATGGAAGCTGGTCTATGAGATGGACCACTCTGCCTTCATGTGGAAAGCACATCACTCTAAAGAGTGAGAAAACAATAGCTCCCATGCTATAAATGTAGTCACATCCAAGGAGTAGATTAAAATCTAAAGGTCCTTGGAATACCATTACATTTAGATAAATGGTTTTCCTTCTCAAAGTTATAAGCAAATTTGGAAGGATCCCTAACGGTCAATTGGTTCCTTTGTTGAAACCTGTTAGATTTCACATCTCAGGTAGAAGCGATGGCGAACCAAGCACTTTCCAAGTATTTGAGGAAAGGATACTCACAGAAGCCCCTTCATCTATGATAGTACCGACCATGACCATTCTGTAAGCTTGTACTATGATTCAGAATGGTACATTTGATGGTAGACGGGGTCTACCTAATAGATTCCAATCAAAGGAAATGACTAGGTTGCTTGGAGGTGGGACAAAATAAATGGTCAGATATATCTTTGACGAACTTCTTTCCTATGGTAAACAAATGAGTAGATTTCCCCCATGTTCATTGGAGTCTGTGCTTACGAAAAGAATTTTAACGGTGTCGTTCTCATTCTCTTTGGTGACTGTATCATCTGAAGGTAGACCTTCTGATGACAAGACTAGGTCGACTGCTATCTCGACCTATTTACTTTGGTTTGGTGTGGACTTAGAGGGTTTATCTTCAATGGTAGATGCTTCGACCAACCATAAAGGTGTGCCAGTCAGATTTTCAACTAGTGATGGACTTGGCAAGAGTTTCTTGTATCCAGGAGGAAGCCATAGCGGTGAAGCAAGATGATTATCCAAGACTCTTTTAGCTTCGTCTAGGAAGGGACAACGGTGGATGGCATGATCACCTTCACACAGTCTACAAGGAAATTCAAATCTTCCTTTCTATCCGAAAACTTCATTTTCACTAGTTGACAGTGTACTTTGAACATGATCATCAGAGGTTGACGACACTAGATTGTACAAGTGGGGAGACCAATCCCTTAAGATCCATGGTATGCAAGGACAATCTCGATGATAATGGTCCCCTTTACAAATGACACATGGAGATTTAGGTTTGGATAATGCAGTGTGTGGATTTTCGCTAGATGATGCTTGGTTTCCCCCTTTTTCCGTTGGATTCTTCTTCTTCTTCTCCTTCCCTTTCTTCTTCTTCTCAGTTACTTGGTTTTTAGCCTCACCAAACAAAGAGGAATAAGGAGAGGGAGAAAAAAACAAAGTAGAAGGTTGGGGGGTAAATATAGTATCATCGAGTTGTTGATTTGAGTGTTCAAGAATCATGGTGCTTTGAAAAATAGAGGTCGAGAATAGGCCAATTGTCTGTCTTGGAACGGACAATGTGGCCATATGAGGTGCACCAACATCTCCCCAAGATAAGAAAGGACTAGGATTCCCCCAAGGGGAAATCCTTGGTTGGTGGACTCCATTTTCTCAACCTAAGGTCAACGAGGGAATAGTGACCTTATTCCGATTAAAATAAATTTTATTGACGCTTTGACACAACTTGCTTTTTTAATTTTTAAGAGTTAGGAAAGAGATAAAGATGACTCTAGTTGCCTTAGATTTTTAATGAGCCTGAAGTGACAAGTGCTCAGATGGACCTTTCTTTTAAGGATTCTAAAAAGGAATGAAAGTGAATACTTTGGAAATCCAGACAGAGGGATTACCAAACCAATCACAAAACTACAAAATACTTTTTATGGTATGGCAGTCAATCTTCCCGAATGTTGTGCTTAGTGCATTGCAATCGATAGGGCAGTAGACACGGCTTCATAAGGATAAAGGATATAGCCTATTGTGGTCTCCTAATATATACTCGACGGTACGTTGGAGCACAAGTTCGTACTGGCACTTATCGTCTCAAAGAGGAGGAATCCCCCAACCTACGATGAAAGCGATAGTTACTAGGCTTTACGACGCTGGAATACATCTCTAGCCTAGACTTCTAAATGTTGTGCGTTAGGTTCCAAAGCATTTTTATGTTCATTGAAATTTATTTTACAGTTGATCTTTCTTAAGAAGTTTTCCTTTAAGGTTAACTACATGATGTAGATATACAACTCCTAAATATGCAATCTAAGATGACAAACAAACGTTTACTTTCTCTTTTTGCAATGAGAATCCTAGCTACTAAGGAAAGAGAAGAGAAATTCTTTCAACAAAGAGTAGAGAGCACACACTAAGATGCACTGTCCTAAATCAATATCTACAAGCAGTCTAAATGAAATACACATGCATGTATTTGTTTTCTACTTTCTTAATGTGTGAATGAAAAAAAGAATGCTAAGTACAAATCTGAATTATCTTTTCAAAGCGATAGTACTAACAATTTTCTTTTTCAAAAGACAAGAGGAAGACAAGGACGACACTTTGCGATTTTCAATTGAAAACTACTTTTGACACTTGAAATACCATTAGTTCAAATCAAATCCAAGAGTAACCATGTAATCAACTATAAAAAAGAGGACGATTCTTTTCTTTGACTGAAGATGACACTTGCAACACTTCCAAATCAAAAGACGATAGTTCAATTAAGCTACTGTTTGTAAAGGAGAATTGTAAATGGAAAAAAAAACATAATAACGTTCACAATTATTTGTACAATAGAGGCTAAATAATGGAAAGGAAGGGAGTTTCAACAGTGGTTACTGATCACAGACAGCAAAACTCCTATATAAAGCTAAAGAGAATGAAGAAAAACGAAAATCTGGGAGCAGAAATAGTCTTATTTGATCATCGCACTTGTAACACAGGGAAACAGGGATACATCTCATGTACAACACACGGGAGGTGTGATGCATCCACACTATCAAGAGGAGATAGTGCGATGGTCTAGGGACGAGACTGGGCTTGGTTTTTGGTCACAATTTGCAGCTTACTTCAGGGATTTAGGCTGAGCTAATGATAGTCAATCAATAGAAAAAATAGAGGCTGATCTAATGAGGTTACTTTAGCCACCACCAGGTCACTTAGGATGTTTGCAATTCAGATATTCAATTCATAAACTAACCCAGATATTGACTGAAGCAGCGTTTACCTACTTTGCAGTTGCATAGCAGAAGCAGTTCAAAGGCTAGCTAGCTTAACTTCAGGCTCCATCTGTAGCTTATAAAGTAAACAAACTAGAAACAAGCAAAAAAGCTATTCGCTCCCCAACAGAGTCGCCATTTTGTTATCAAGAAAAATAGTGTCCACTAAGAGCTGCTAGTCCCACTAAGATGGGTAGCTATCTTAGAAAAAAATGAACTAAAGTTACTTGCATTTTCCTTTATGAGAAATAGATGAGAGAGAAGTAGAGAGTACCAACCTCAGTCTTCCGCTTGGCTCCTTTCTTGTTTCCTCTCCCCTTTGACAAATATTTTCCACTCCTTCCTCGCTTGTCCCACTTCAAAGATCACCTGTAGAGTCAAAGCATCATAATCCCATCAAATCATAGAGACCTACAATCATAAACAATATAGGATCAGATATATATTGACCATACAAATGCATATATCAATTCAATATTCAAAGACATACAAGAATATGGAGGAAAACTTAGATATCTTTATTGACAAAAGTAGTAGAAAAGAGGATTACAACCCATTGATATAACCCCGTGCCATCCTCCCAGCGTGAAATCCATTCTTCACCTCATGAAAAGCTAGATCTCCCAACAATATGATGTTCCACAAAGAAACCAACAACACTTCCTTACAAGATGCAAAATTCCAACCTCTGGATCTCTACGATGAGGGATCCATATATAGATGTTTGTAGGTGGGTGAGTCAGCTTTTGGGTCTTTGATTAGTGTCACTTCTCTGATAGTTCTCAGTTCCACTTGGAGATTTCATGATCTCTTACTCATCCCTAGGCGAATTCAAAGAGGCAAGTGTCATAGGAGAAGTTTCTTAAATATTCCATGATCATACACCTTGCAAACTATCTATGCCATTTGTCTACTCTCACCCTTTGCACCCCATAGAAGGGCTTTTTAGTATACATTGCACCCCCTGTGTGCATTACGTGGGATGCATTGCACTTTGACCATGGAGAAGGTGAGGTGGTCCAGTTTTGACTAGTTCTGTGTAGTTTTTCATGGACAACTTCTGGGAGATGATGTAATCAGCTGACCTTGTTCTTCTAGGGTATGAAACAACACTTTTAGGGACATAGAAGCCCTTAGTTTATGGACATAGAAGCTTAGGGTTGCAAGGCCCAAATATGTCTATAACAACAAGATTCCATTGCATACGATACGTTTATAGAGGAATGATTAACTATGCTACACATATCACTTACATATATGTAAGAACTCCCAAATATCAAACACCAAATTATTTTGAAATTGTGTACGTCTCCTATATGAGGACACTCACGAGTTTTTAAAACTTACCACAGGGTCATGAAGGAATGTTTTTGGGATGGCCTTAAATCTAGTAGTTAGGAGTTTGTTTCATAACGTTTTCTTTGCCCAAAAAATAAATTTGAGACAATTAATACCAGAAGTATTTTACAACCATTATCCATTACAAATCAGCATTGGGAGGAGCTCTCAATGGGTTTTAACAGAGGTTAACCCAAGTCCAAAGGAAAGAGTGTCATCATAGTGGTAGTTTTTAGACTTACCAAGTATGGACAGTTTTGTGCACCATGTCATCCTTTCAAAGCTAGTATAGTTGTTGTTGCATTTGTGGAAACAATTCAAAAGATACATGGAAACACAAGTAATATTGTAAGTGATAATACTCCCATTTTCACTGGAAATTTTTGTATAGAATATTTTCTTGCCTTCAAACACAATTAACTCATAACTCGCCTTATCATCCTTAATCTGATGGCCAAATTGAGATAGTGAACCAATCTTGGGAAGGATATGTTCGCTAATTTGTATCAGATAAAGAAACATAATGAGTCATGTGGTTACCTCTAGCAAAATATTGATATAATTCTTTCCTCCATATTGCAGTGAAAATGACCCATTTGTGACACTTTATGGATATCACACATCATATATAACATCATCCTTAGAATATGATTTATGTTTAATAAGTGGAAGATCATATCGAGCATCAACAACAAGTTCTCCAACTCTTAAAAGATAAATTGACTTTAGCATGGAATCAAATGAAGAAATAAGAAAACTAGCATTCTAGTGAAATAAGTTTTAATGTGGGTGACTCAGTATTTTACGGCTACAACAATATAGGAAAATTCCCCTCAATAAATCTAACATGGATAATAAATTATCACCCAAGTACTATGGCCCTTATAAGGTGTGCACAAAATTGCTATTATGGCTTACAAATCTGAGCTACATGCATCTTCACTAGTACACCTAGTTTTCCATGTTTTATGCTTAAATAAGGTTATAGGTGACAAACTTTCATTCTAAACTATAATTATATAACTTTACGAGGAAGGAAAATTCATATTGGAGCTGGAAGCAATCACAAAAAGAAGAATCCAGTAGCTATGAAATCAATCAATTTTAGAGTCTCATTAAGTAGAAGAACTTACCTATTGAAGATTCCACATGGGAGGATGAATATTTTAGATGGAAGCATCCATTACTACACAAGAATTTAGGACAACACCTTCTTAAAGGAGGGGCATGTTAGGTCCCTATAATACTAGTTTATCCCTCATATTCTTATTGTTTTGACCCCCTAGAAGCCCATTGTTGTTATTGTTGCACCCTTAGATTATTATTGTTATATAAGACCTAATTATATTTTGACCATTTAGACTGTTATACATACAAAGGATGTCTTTCCATTTGAATCATTGAAGAATTGTTCATTTTTGTGATGTAAAGGGAGGTTTTCCCCTTATATAATCATTGATCTATATTTTGTTTATTTTATTTTATTTGGATACATAAAACTATCCATATTTGAGGAGGCATTTGTTGCAACTTGAGTTGAAGACCTGGTAGCCACTTTAGGTCTTAATGGGTTTTTATTTCCTACATCTTCCAGGGTGATGGAATAATCTCCATAATTTATAGGACAATAAATTTTTGAATTGATACTCTCATTTTCTTATGGTACATTATGTATAATGAAACTTATTTACGATTATGTTTGTAGTTTTAGTGAGTTGGTAGGGTGAAGTTCATTAAAATCCCCTATATGATTACATTTTAGGGAGGAGAGCCTCTAATTTCAATATGTCAAGGACTCATTCTTTCCGTCCCCAAGATTAAATTGTTTTATAGCTTTAAGAGGAATTTCTACAATTACAACTCCAATCAAACCAACTAAATGCTACATTCTCCATGACTATGGACATCCTAATTGAATAAAATCTAAAGTGCTAATAAGCAGAATATGAGATCAACAAACTGTGACTGCAAGCTAATGAGATGCAACTTCTTGTTGTCGAAAAAAAAAATTCCTATATTTCTATCAATAGAACTATTAATGAAACCACGTTTCCTTTTTCACACATAAATTTCCTAGTAATAGTTATGATGCAAGTTCCCTCCAAGAGGAAGGAGAAGCCATATTTTAAAATTTTTGTTTGTATGGAATTTTTGGCATGAATATTTTTAGGGATCTTCTAGCTTGACTATAAAAACTTTATGTATATTATAGCAATTCTTATTCTTGTTTTTATGGTAATTCTCCTATCGATGGGTGGAGGATATGTGCTTCAGTCAAATTTGTGTACATATGTTGTAATGTTGCACCCCAAAATGCATACATTTTTCATACATAATTTTTAGATACATATAAATTTGTGTGTATACTATTTTTGTAAGGGTGGGTGATTAATTTATATATTAATTCAACCTTAAGGTATTTTAACTTTAATTTATCTTAATTTTGAATTTGGAAGAGTTGATTGTTAGTACATTAGGTCATTCCACCTTACTATGCAACCCCACGGTTATAATAAATGATATATTTTTCAAATAAATACTTTACACCCTTATTGAGGTTTGAAACCTTAGTTTATACTCGATATATTAATTAAATATTAATTAGTTATGGCCCACATCCATGCATTGGTGAATTAGCAAGACCTTTTCGTGTATCCCACATAAGTAAAAATCATACACATATTGCATAGATTGATTCATAAATTGCCATAGATATTGCACTATAGATTTCTTCACAACAAATCTACTAGGATATAATGAAAAACCAAAATATAAACTATGATGGTTAATTTTTCCTTAGATTGCTATATTTTTTATTTTTGTTTCATTCTTATGCATGTGATATATGAAATATAGAAAATGGAGATGGAGAATGAACTCAAATATAATCATGCATGGCCATAATAACATAAGATATGACTTGTAAACCCTTATAATAGAAAACCCAACTAGATGGAAAAGCTACTCTACTCTCTCTTTTTATGAATACAAATAGATGCAAGTACAAAGAAGTGAGACATGTGTCCCATGGGATGCTATGATATATTAACACTCTTTATTTTTTGTCTCTCTATGCAGTCTCATTTTCTATGAAACAAAATGTAGTTGAATATAATGTGACCCCTTTTCCTCCTAGTGCCCTAGTTATAACATATCCCAATAGCCTACTAGTGATTAAGTTTGAATCCATAAACCCTTAACTATAGTTACAATTTTGACTCTCTTAAAGTCTTCCTCATGATGATCACATAACTAGCTCATTTTCCATAAACAGTTATCGACGATATGACACCCATTTGTATCAAGGTGGTCAAAAGATGAAGATCAACTTCAGTGTGGCATACATTTTTCATGCAAACTCTAATTGAGGTGATTCTTGAAATGTTGGAAAGATATATTTGTGTAGAATAACATTGTGGGTATACAAATTAAGGATCAAATATTTACCCACAAAAAATGGCATTTGACGCCTATAACTTCTTCCAAAATGTTTCAAACCATAACTCACCAAATTTTGACTTGTTGAGAAAAATGATCTTGTGCATTGATACCTCCAATTTTTCCATTCTTAAAGCATCAATATGGATGAAAAATAATATAATGATTCAACCATATCATATATAAATATCACATAAACATCATGATAAGGGGTTGTCAAATGCCGAGTTTTCCAAATTATAACTCATCTTTCTAATTATAAGATGAATTTGATAATTAGTCTAACATTGATTGGAATCATGTATATGAGTGACTTTTTTTTAATATAGAGTGATGATGCTTGTTAATGCTTGGTAATGCTTGTTAGACTATAGTTTTCATTCCTTTTATTTTTTATATAACATGTTATTTTCTCAATTCACTAATCATTTTGATTACTTATGATTTTTGGCTTATTTGCAAAGATAAGAGATCTAACTTAAGGTTTGAGAGACACATTTTAAGTCTCTTTTGTGTGTCATGAATGCTCTAGTTAAATCATAGAGAAATATAGTAAGTATTAATCATGTTGAAAATAATACTGAGAGGGGGGGGGGGAATCAGTATTATCAAATCAGATACTTTTCATTTTTCATACTCAGATTCATATACATGGCTTCAGTTCAGTATATCTGCGTATATACGTGACTATGTTAAATGCAACTAGCATACATGCATTAATCTTATGATTCAGTTAGCTTATCTTTAGTAAATGCATTAGAACATTATTAACCATATTAACAGTAATCAAGTGTAGTAAAACAATACAGATCATCACACATAAGAAGCACACATGAACACCATGATATAAGGTGGAAACCCAATGTGGGTGAAACCACCTGCTGCAATTCGTCTCTTTCTTCCTTTAATAAGAAACTTCTTTTACAATGTACTGGTGCAGTCCTTTACCAGCACAGAGGCTTCAACCTGCAGAGGGCTACAGCCCTCTCTCGTTTTCCAGCTACTTCTGGAAGGGAGCTACAACCCCCATAGCTCTTGTACTAGTTGATGTACTAGTACGTAGGTGCTGACCTACAGAAGGCTAAAACCTTCTTGTCTTCAGGGACCACGTTTCTTCAATTTTCAAACTAGATCCACAAGTACAAAACAATCACCGCTGCAATAAAATCATCAACTTATACTTGCATCATAAATCTCTAAATCACACAATACTAAATCACTGAAACCCTATCATCAAAAACACAGAACACAAAGCAAAGCCTAGAACTCTACAACAACCACTAGAATCAACAGGAACCTGAAACACCAAATCTCATAATGCATACGCTACTTGACTATATCAAAACCGCATCTATACGCGCTTTAACAAGAGACAACCCGCGTACAGATCTAAAGATAATTACTTATACCTTCACTGTCATATCCAACCTAAGCCAAGCATCACAAATCGATAACTAGCAATACTAGATCTTCCCACTTCATCAAACGTCCATTCCTTACCCTCCACCTTTACCTAATGATCTTCTCCTTATATAGGTTAGGCTTCTCTCAATACCATGGTCCAAAACCATGTAGAAACAATACCATGGACCCAATACTTGGGATCAACACTTCTGACGAGATACCATGGTCCACAACCATAGGTTCAAATACCAAGGACTAAATACCATGGACCAAAACATAAGTTTTCTCACATGTACATTCTTTTCCTTGCGTGAAAGTGCGTGTATACGCATACGCGTCTTCGGAACGTCCAACCCGCGTGTATACGCTGCTTTGTCACGATGAACCTGCGTATATCTCTTTCTTGACTAGTTGTACTAGGATATATCCTCTGATTAAGCTGCCATCACCTGTATCAAACCTCTGAGTGAGTTTCCATCAAGGACAACAACTGTATCATAATTCCAACAATCTCCCCCTTTGGACTTGATGGCAACCAGCACACCAAGTCACTCTCCCCTTTTGACATCAAGGGCAAAGGGCGGACCAAGATATTATCTTCCTTGGTATACCTTTTGCTATCCATACTCCCCCTAAGTACATGTTGAAGTTTCTGATTGAGCTCCCCTTTGTATATGCCAAGTTGTATCAATCCATCCATGCTCCCCCTGAGCAGATACAAGTTATAAGACTAGCAATTCATTCAATACCATAACTATCATTCATCATATATGATATGCACCATAATCATTAGCATCCAAACCTGCAATACCATTCCTTTGATCAAGCAGCAAGATGTATCATTTAGCTTCATAAACTTTATCAACAACTTCTAACCGTAATGCCAACAATGCATTATTTGAAGTATATGCTCCCCCTGAGCTTGTGCCAACCATTTCATATCATGACCGAACCATTTCCTGGGTCTATTCTGCTGCCCTTTCTTCTGATCTCCATATACGCGACTCTGCAGCCTGTAACTCGCGTATATATGTGACTTATCTTCATTATATCAACGTATGCAAGATGGAATATTGAATTTCTTCACTTTCAGTTTCTCCTATGTCTGTTATGTCAGCTAACTGAGTTATGTCACACCTTTCTGTCTCTAATTCTGTCTATGATGATGTATGGTCCTCTTGTTTTGAATTTTGAAATTTGCTCCTACATTCCCTTGCTTTATGTCCAAGTTTGTTGTATGTATAACATCTTACATATTTCATTTTCCTTCTATTGCAAACAATTGCTTTGTGTCCATATGCATTGCAAGAAAAGCAATATCCTCTGAAATACCTGGGATGTGATGATCTTGTGTGATGGTCTTGAGCCATTCTACTTCTACATCTGGCTACAACATGTCCAAGATTATGACATACATAACATTCAACATTACTCAGTGGAGGAGTAAAAGATTTCCTTTGGAGAATTTCTTTCCTTGGCTATTGATGGGGTTTTCTTCTCATCTCTTTGTTGTGCATTTCAGATTTCTCATTAGAGATTCTTGCCTCACCCTGTGAGCTAGATTCACCTTCAATAGATTCATAAAAGCCAAGACCAGTTTTGATACTAGGGGATATTTGACTACCAAGAATGTCATCCAAAATCTTAGTACTATCTTGAAATCGCAACAATTTATCCTTTTCTTCTAATTTACCTTTTAAGATATTTACCTCAACCTGATGTTGTTCTTCTTTTTCTAGATACTGTTTCCTTAGGTCTTCTTCAACTTTTCTTCCTTCTTCCACTTCTTGCTTTAATTTGATCACTTCATGTTCTTGTTCTTCAAGAGCTTCTCTGTTCTGCTCCTTTGATTTTTCAATATCTTCTTTTAGAGAGATGATCTTTGATTCAAGTGACTGAATTGTTATGCTCTGATCTTTTACTATATCCTGCCATTTATCCCTTACCCTGGTTACTGTCTCCAATCGTTCGTTTAATTTGGTAACTTCTTCAGTTTCGGAATTCTTCTTTTCATATGCCATGAGACTTCTAATGTCTTCACTACCATTGAATGAGTCATTAATTTTAACATGGGTATAACAACTTCTATAACCTTTTTCAGACATATTTCCTTTGTTATGAGGGCATCTAGCAGCGTATTGACCAACTCTACCACATGAAAAGAATTTGAAAGGTAGCTTACCTTTGAACCGTCCAGTTCCCCATTCAAGATTCTTAACAAAATTTACCTCATCTTCTTCCTCTGACATGTATCCTGATGCTTTGACTGTGGCTTCTGATGCTCCCTCTTTTTGCATCTCAAAAGCAGTTAAGATTCCGTGAAGCTGTGACATGGTGACTTTTTACAGATTCTCCTTTTCTTCTATGGCAGACACTTTGGAATCAAATTTAGCAGACAGAGATCTCAAAATGTTTCCAACTAAGACAACTTCCTTAAATTCTTCACCCAAATTCCTCATACAATTTACAATCTCATGCATACACAGGAAGTAATTAGCTATGCTTTCATTACTATGCATCTTAAGATTTTCATACCGGATTCTGAGAGTTTGAAGCTTTGCTATTTTTACTTGTTCATCTCCTTCATAGCTTACAATGATTTTGTCTCATATTTCCTTAGCTAATTTGAAATGCATGACCTTCATAAATTCTGATTGTGTCAAACTTCCCAATAAGGCAGTGACAACTTTGGCATTGAGCTCATATTGCTTTCTCTTTGCTGCATTTGTAGGAATTGCTGATGGGAATTTGTATCCACCTTCCACGATTCCCCAAACTTTTGCTCCAAGAGATTGTAGATATGTAATGGTTCTTATCTTCTAGTGGGTAAATTTGTTCCCGTCAAATATTGGTGGCCTAATGTGTGCCTCTCTTTCTGGATTAGCCATTCTGATGGATCTTTTCCTTCAAGCGATCAAGCTTCTTCAAAAGAACCTGCTATGATACCAATTGTTGAAAATAATACTGAGAGGGGGGGTGAATCAGTATTATCAAATTAGATACTTTTCATTTTTCATACTTAGACTCATATACGCGGCTTCAGTTCAGTATATCCGCGTATATACGTGACTATGTTAAATGCAACTAGCGTACATGCAGTAATCTTATGATTCAGTTAGCTTATCTTCAGTAAATGCATCAGAACATTAATAACCATATTAACAGTAATCAAGTGTAGTAAAACAGTACAGATCATCACACATAAGAAGCAAACATGAACACCATGATATAAGGTGGAAACCCAATGTGGGTGAAAACCACCTGCTGCAATTCGTCTCTTTCTTCCTTTAATAAGAAACTTCTTTTACAATGTACTGGTGTAGTCCTTTACCAACACGCAGGCTTCAACCTGTAGAGGGCTACAACCCTCTCTTGTTTTCCAGCTACTTCTGGAAGGGAGCTACAACCCCCTTAGCTCTTGTACTAGCTGATGTAGTAGTATGTAGGTGCTGACCTACAAAAGGCTACAACCTTCTTTTCTTCAGGGACCACGTTTCATCAATTTTCAGACTAGATCCATAAGTACAAAACAATCACTACTGCAATACAATCATCAACTTATACTTGCATCATAAATCTCTAAATCACCCAATACTGAATCACTGAAACCCTGTCATCAAAAACACAGAACACAAACTAGCACCCAGAACTCTGCAACAACCACTAGAATCAACAACAACCTGAAACACCAAATCTCATAATGCATACGCTACTTGAATATATCAAAACGGTGTGTATACGCGCTTTCACCAGAGACAACCCGCGTACAGATCTAAAGATAGTTACTTATACCTTCGTTGTCATATCCAACCTGAGCCAAGCATCACAAACCGATAACCAGCAATACTAGATCTTCCAACTTCGTCAGATGTTCATTCCTTACCCTCCACCTTTGCCTAATGATCTTATCCTTATATAGGTTAGGCTTCTCTCAATACCATGGTCCAAAACCATGTAGAAACAATACCATGGACCCAATACTTGGGATCAACACTTCTGACGAGATACCATGGTCCACAACCATAGGTTCAAATACCAAGGACTAAATACCACGGACCAAAACATAAGTTTTCTCACATGTACGCACTTTTCCTTGCGTGAAAGTGCGTGTATACGCATACGCGTCTTCGGAACGTCCAACCCGCGTATATACGCTGCTTTGTCACGATGAACCTGCGTATATCTCTTTCTTGACTTCTTGTACTAAGATCTGTCCTCTGATTAAGTTGCCATCACCTGTATCAAACCTCTGAGTGAGTTGCCATCAAGGAAAACACATGTATCATAATTCCAACAATCTCCCCCTTTAGACTTGATGGCAACCACCACACCTAGTCACTCTCCCCTTTTGACATCAAGGGCAAAGGACGGACAAAGATATTCTCTTCCTTGGTATACCTTCTGCTATCCATACTCCCCCTGAGTATATGCTAAAGTTTCTGATTGAGCTCTCATTTTTATATGCCAAGTTGTATCAATCCATCCATGCTCCCCCTAAGCAGATGCAAGTTCTAAGACCAGCAATTCATTCAAGACCATAACTATCATTCATCATATATGATCTACACCATAAGCATCAACATCCAAACCTACAATACCATTCCTTTGATCAAACAACAATATGTATCATTTAGCTTCATAAGCTTTATCAACAACTTCTAACCATAATGCCAACAATGCATTATTTGAAGTATATGCTCCCCCTGAGCTTGTGCCAACCATTTCATATCATGACCGAACCATTTCATGGGTTTGTTTTGCTGCCCTTTCTTCTGATCTCCATATACGTGACTTATCTTCATTATATCAGCGTATCCAAGATGGAATACTGAATTGCTTCACTTTCAGTTTCCCCTGTGTCTGTTATTTCAGCTAACTGAGTTATGTCACACCTTTCTGTCTCTAAGTCTATCTGTGATGATGTATGGTCCTCTTGTTTTGAATTTTGAAATTTTCTCCTGCATTCCATTGCTTTATGTCCAAGTTTGTTGCATGTATAACATCTTACATATTTCATGTTCCTTCTATTTCAATCAATTGATTTGTGTCCATATGCATTGTAGGAAAAGCAATATCCTCTGAAATACCTGGGATGTGATGATCTTTTGTGATGGTCTTGAACCATTCTACTTCTACATCTGGCTGCAACATGTCCGAGATTATGACATACATAACATTCAACATTATTCAGTGGAGGAGTAAAAGATTTCCTTTGAAGAATTTCTTTCCTTGGCTATTGATGGGGTTTTCTTCTCATCTCTTCATTGTGCATTTCAGATTTCTCATTAGAGATTCTTGCATCACCTTGTGAGCTAGATTCACCTTCAACAGATTCATAAATGCCAAGACCAGTTTTGATACTAGGGGATCTTTGACTACCAAGAATGTCATCCAAAATCTTAGTAGTATCTTGAAATCGCAACAATTTATCCTTTTCTTCTAATTTACCTTTTAAGATATTTACCTCAACTTGATGTTGTTCTTCTTTTTCCAGATACTGTTTCCTTAGGTCTTCTTCAGCTTTTATTCCTTCTTCCACTTGTTGCTTTAGTTTGATCACTTCATGTTCTTGTTCTTCAAGAGCTTCTCTGTTTTTCTCCTTTGATTTTTCAAGATCTTCATTTAGAGAGAGGATCTTTGATTCAAGCCTCTGAATTGTTATGCTCTGATCTTTTACTATATCCTGCAATTTCTCTCTTACCCTGGTTACTATCTCCAATTGTTCGTTTAATTTGGTAACTTCTTCAGTTTCGGCATTCTTCTTTCATATGCCATGAGACTTATAATGTCTTCACTACCATTGAATGAGTCATTACTTTTAACATGGGTATAATAACTTCTATTACCTTCTTCAGACATCTTTCCCTTGTTATGAGGGCATCTAGCAGCGTAGTGACCAACTCTGCCACATGAAAAGAATTTGAAAGGTAGCTTACCTTCGAACCATCCAGTTCCCCGTTCAAGATTGTTGACAAAATTTGCCTCATCTCCTTCCTCTAACATGTATCCTAATGCTTTGAATGCGGCTTCTGATGGTCCCTCTTTTCGCATCTCAAAAGCAGTTAAGATTCCGTGAAGCTGTGACATGGCGATTTTTTGCAGATTCTCCTTTTCTTCTATGGCAGACACTTTGGAATCAAATTTAGTAGACATGGATCACAAAATATTTTCATCTAAGACAACTTCCTTAAATTCTTCACCCAAATTCCTCATACAATTTACAATCTCATCCATACGCAGGAAGTAATTAGCTAAGCGTTCATTACTATGTATCTTAAGATTTTCATACCGGATTCTGAGAGTTTGAAGCTTTGCTCTTTTCACCTGTTTATCTCCTTCATAGCTTAGAATGATTTTGTCCCATATTTCCTTAGCTAATTTGAAATGCATGACCTTCATGAATTCTAATTGTGTCAAACTTCCCAATAAGACAGTAACAGCTTTGGCATTGAGCTCATATAGCTTTCTCTCTGCTGCATCTGTAGGAATTGCTTATGGGAATTTGTATCCACCTTCTATGATTCCCCAAACTTCTCCTCCAAGTGATTGTAGATATGTTGTGGTTCTGTTGGTGCCAGCAACACCCCCCCTTGTTCATTTAAGTGTTGTCCAAAATACTAAATGAATGGGGACCCTTAGTTAAATTTTTAAGAAAAAGCAAGTTTTTCCTTTCTTCAAAATAAGGTTACCATCGTAAGCTTAGAAAGGTCTTTTGAATATTTTTTAACGTAAGTCTACGATAAGGGAAATATCTTTAAAACCGCATTGCAAAAAAGATAAGAAATGCCTCCATTTCTCTATAATATCAGTATGCGCAAGACCCTCGTGTTAAGCATAACATCACATCGCAATGAAGTAATACTCATAAGGAAAAAACTTCAAGATTTACCGATCTGCGATAACACCGATCGCAAGATCGCATATCCCAGAAATGAACTGGCAAGATTTGGCAAACATCAAACTTCTGCGACCTGCGATGTTGCGATCGCTGTGATGGCGCAATCTGCAATCTTGCGATTTGCGATGGCGCGATTTGCGATGGCGCGATTTGCGATGTTACATAAGCAAATCATAAATCACTTAATCACAAATCCTTTGGGCACGCCATTCAAAGAAAAGCCACTTACCATAATCTGACTCAAGATCATGCGCTTTTAATGATAGTAAATGAATTAGTTGTCAGTTATTAAATGAAATGAAGACGCGTGCTTTTGTAAAGAATTACTTCACGTAAAGTGGCATATTTGATATATCTATTGCATTTAAAACTCTCCCATCACGTTTCTTAATCAGTCATTTCCACTTCACTTGCAATCTGCAGGAACGAAGAGCTAAGACGATTCAAAGCGAAACGCAGGAGCAAATGGGAAAGAAAAATAAAGCTCAAGGCTTTGAGGTGAAGGAAAAGACGAAGGAGATGGCGCCTTTGTATACAGACACTTCCTGCAACAGAGATGCAGGGATATTGACATGGGAAAGCATGTACAGGCTGCTGGAAGAAGAAAATCCTAGAGTAATGAAGGTTGATACTGTCACGGGCTCACAACGCTCTTCCGAGGCGTCCTTAGAGGAGCTAACATGTTCATTTCTTCATCGGATAGCAGCAAGGCCAAAAATTTTACCATATACGGATATGATCAAGTGGATACTTGACAATGCAGAGATGAACAGCAGACAATTCAAGGTTCAAGGACATGGGCTCATAGGATCATTCGCCGCGCAAGATTTAAAGCTTATGTATCATCTTCCTGAACCGCAGGCGACTTACAATGCACAATTCGTTAAGAAATTTGCGGCAGAGAACCAAAACCTAGCAGAGACCACCAAAGATTGTTCCAGAAAAGAGGAGCCGCTCAAAAAGGACAAAAATGGTATGTACATCACTGGTTCCCTCACCTCTCCGTATTGTTTTGCTGCGATCATGCTTTGTAGACAATTTGGGATGCTGGATATCAATAAATGTTCGTCTGAATGGCTACCACTAATAGATGCTGCCACAAATTCCGATATTATGGATTGGGCCAAGATATTTTCTGATAATCTTTACACGGCTGTTATGATTTACCGGTCTAAAAAATCCTTGTCTCAAAGGATCTACCCTCCTTCTTATCTATCTGCATATGTTATGGATACAGAATACTTAGCTTGGCAGGATGAAGAGGAAGGGAAAAGAGCAAGTGCACCTAGAATAAACGAGAGTCATAAAGAATTGCTCTTTAATAAATGGGACGATCAAATCAGGCAGGCAGAACAAGCAGTGGAGACAGTGGCCACGCAAGCAAACATTCTTATCGACTCTGTAAATGAGACTTTACACAGGGCCAACTTAATCGAAGAGACCAACCCAGGGTACCTACCAAATAAACTATGACTGGAAGCAGAGTGGAAGCAGAAAGCGCAAGAAAAGGGAAAAGTGATCCATGCATTGAACAGGTTAAATTGGGAATGCTACTAGGCATACTTGGTCAAGCCACATAGTCAATGGATGACTGTGAAATGCATCATAAACGGGGCCGAAAAAGTAGTGCCATTTCTCATAGATTCTGTTTTCGCAGCCCAGCTCAGCGCAGAAGTCAGCCAACCAACTCTTCTCAAGCCCATGATGAACACTTGCAGCTTTAAGGACCAAGTTCAGAAGTAGCCTTATTTTAGAAATTTGTTTTTTTCTTTTAAATTAGATTAGAAAAAGGACGGTCATTTGAAAACCGCATCCTAAATTCTGTAAAGACACTATTATTAGAATTAGGAAGTAGTATTTTAACCCTTCTCATGCATTTAGAGAAGGGTCCAGAAATTTGTCAAAAACATGTCCTCGGAACATGCACTTCTGCACCCTTAGAGGAGGTTTTGATGAATGGATGGATCGAGATTTATTAATGTTTGCATTTTATGTCTGCTACTGATGTTTCACTTTTGTAGTCTTAGTAGATGTTAGAACAAGTAGAGATAAATCATTTTTTCTTGAAGTTTATGAGTAGGATTAGTCATAAATGGTACTTTTATCTCGTGGCCATTTCTTCTTATATTCTTAAAGTGATTTACAGTTTTCTATTGTTTATATGTTATTGCATGAATGTATGAGTTACCATTTGGCACTTCTGTATGGTGGAGTCATTTATTTATGTCTGATATATGAATAACTTATTATGCGATATGTTGTTCACAACTATTTTGCCTAACTTCTTATGCAAAGTGGTTTATCTTAATTGATTTCTATTCTTATAATAGCTGAATGATCTTTATTACGAGTTATTGTTTGAAATCACTTTAGATCGCATAATAGAAGATACACACCCCGGGTTAGCGTAGATTAGATGTGTTGTTTCTGATTAGATTACAATAGTATAGAGTTAGTTTAAGAATCTGAATTATATTAGCTTTAAGTACTCTTAGATCAGCTTCATCCAACTCTACACACACACACACCCTTAGATTGGGAAACTGGTCCCATTATCCCTAGTTGGACTCGCTATACCAAACAGATAAGGAGCTGCCAACCAAGGTCCGGACCGGGTGGGTATCCCCCTTGTTGTCGACCCGATTTTCGGGGCTTCAACATATTTAGTGCTAAAAGGTGGGCCTGAACATAGTGTCTGTTGGAATGATTTTCAATTGTAACATTTGAATCAGGATGGCTGCTGACAAACTTCCCATTTGGAGTTGCATCCATGTTCCTACCTCTTCCAACACTCCACCTGAAGTGGTAAGACTCTTGTCTCAGGTAAAATTCAATGGTAAGAATAATTCTTCTGCTTTTAATCATGCTCTTCAATTTATTCAAAGAGTTTCAATTTATGATGTTCAAAGAATTGATGAAGGCGTTTTATGCAAAATTTTTACTCTTACATTCATGGCAAAAGCTAGAAAATGGTGCAGAACCCTCCCAGTTGCATCAATTCACAGCTGGGACCAATTCCTCAAGACTTTCATTTTTGAATTTGATTGTTATGACTATGACCAGGTATATGATGAAATTGATTATCTACAGAAACAAGATGAATCTGTTAGGGATTTTAATATGCGATTTCATCTTAATTGTCTAAAGTACGATCTTGAAAGTGAACTCATAGATGAAGAATATTTAGATTATGCTGAGCATTCCTAGCCTCCTATGTCTGATCAAGCAGAAATTAGTTCGAGTTTTGTCTCATTTTCTTCTAATATGAACGAGAATTCCAATTTGAATATACAAATTGGCCATAATGAAGAAAGTCCCCAAAGCCTAGGAGTCATGCATGCTCTAATGCAAGAAGACAAAAGCGAGAATGCTGGAGGAAAGCCTGCCTTGGAACCAGGAGATGACTTTGATACAAGGTCAGATAATATCGTTGCAAGTCAACAAATGCAGATGCCAAGGTTAGAACAACAAACTATTTCTCTTTCAAAAAGTATCAGTAGACAAAGGTATGATCTAAAGCCCGATGTCTATGACGAATTTGATGAACAAATATTTTTCCATGATGATATTCTCAAATGCATTGCTCCATAATCACGTTTTTCTCTTTATCCTAATGTTTTTAGTGATGATAATTTTTCCCCTCTCAATGTTAAAGATATCTCAAAAAGCACAGAGGATTATTCAAATGAGTCATCATTAGGTTTTCAAGATAAAAATACAGCTATAGAACATGCTTTGATTATTTTCAAACAAGAATCACTTGACCTTCCTTGTCTGAAAATATATGATGAAAAAGAGAAATCTAGGGAAACCTGTAAAATCATTTATGATGGTTACTTTGACAACGATGATTTTATTGATTTATCCCAAGTAACTCATCAAAACTCAGACAATGAGAGATATTCTAATTTAGAAATCATATCATTCAATCCTCATTTCAAAGCAAAAGATAATTTGCCTAATTTTACTATCCAAGACAATACAGGGATCTACGATTCATATCATGAAGAAACCCCCATGCCTGTTCACAATCATAACTTGTCTTCTGATTCACAAGACAGAATTTGAAATTGCTCGGATCGCATAATTCTGGCCAGTTCTTGTGAAGAACAAAAAATTTCAAGCCAATCCTAGTTGCGCTGTAACATTATGTGTACAAATAATCATTTCTTTCTTTCTCACTTGCACTCATTTTGTACAAAATCGGATTGTGTTTTAAATTTTCAAACTTTTGATAGATTACTATGGTATGTTGAGCACCATATCAAAGAACATTCGAAAGACGTGCTACCATTTTGGAAAGCTAAACTGTGTCAAGGAAGTATAGAACTTCCTCTATTACGAGATCATCAATCCACAACAGAAATTCATCCTAATTTTTATGATCCAATAGATATCCAGTTGGAAAGAAGTTTTCACGAGAAAGAGATTTCGGATAGAATTCCAACTGAATTTACACATTCTTATTCCACATCCAACATTAACAGTCCAAGAAAAGTTTTGTTCTTGACACTGATGTTTGAAAGTTACATACTTGTAGGAATAAAAATGAGAAGATGGCTCCACTGGAAATATCATTTCACCTAGTTAATTTTTTGTATATAGTTAGAATAGGAGTAGGAGTAATTTAGCTAGGTTATTAGGTTTACTATTAATAGTTGGTAGGAAAAATAAGAGAAGATATTATCCCTATTCTGTACATAACCCTAGGGAATGTCTACCTCTCATTTCGTTAAATATTTTTCTCCATGATAAAATTTGCTATGGTTAACAACATTTGACATTTACTAAAGACACCTTTTCTCTATCAAGATTTTGAACTTCTGCTTCTATAAATAGCAAATCTTTTTGGAAACTTGATCTTTATTATCAATAGAACTTTAACCCAGATATGCTACTAGTTTCAACTCCAAGAAATTTGAAGAAAGCAATCTTAGGGAAGATATTGTTTACGTCAGTACAATGAAAGGCATCAATAACAAAATAAGGATTCCCTATAGAAACAGCCATTTTCCAAAGAAGGTCTATTATTGTCATCCAGAACTTTTTTAAGGAAAAAATTGACTTCCTCCCTGCTAAAGGAAATCGTAGCATTCAGAGAAACAATCCGAGAAAACACTATATCTCAAACAATAAGAGGTCTCATCACGAGTCAGCTTATCATGATCATAGATATTTTAACTTGCTGACTTTGCCAATACTGTCCACCAAAATAGGGCAACGACTCAAGATTGTTGCAATCAAGAGACAAGGGGTCTCATCACGAGCCAACTTGTTCAGCAAAAGTGTAAATCAAGTGAATGACTGTGCCATAATTTGGCCACCAAACCAGGACATTGTTCTTTAGAGAATAAAAAAGGAAAAAGTGTCAAAATGGGTTTTTCTCTGAAAGGTTGTAAATAAGTTGAAGCAGGATAAAGGATCATTACTGGGTAATAGGTAACCCTGTCGAGGCTATGGACGCCTGTTAGCAGTAGAGGCTCTACCTGTGACAAAGGTGCATATTTAAAAGGCTGCTACACAGGGAAGGCTTTATTTTAATTTTTCTTACAAGACCAAGTAATGGGTAATGTAAATGCAAGGACAAGCTAAGGATACAATTAATTAAAATAGAAAGAGGTTGAAACAAAATATCATTGATAGTTTGAAGTATAATATGTTTTCTCTTTTTATAATAAAGTTTAAGTTTTCTGAGAAAAATTTTGTTTCGGAAGTTTGAAAAACGTCAATAGAAGATCAAAGATAACTGCTTCTCCCAAGTGAATCGCCAATTGTTGTGGCCAGCAACAACCCCCCTTGTTCATTTAAGTATTTTCCAAAATACTAAATGAATGGGGACCCTTAGTTAAATTTTGAAGGAAAAAGCAAGAGTTTCCTTTCTTCAAAATGAGGTTACCATCGTAAGCTTAGAAAGGTCTTTTGAATATTTTTAACCTAAGTCTACGATAAAGGAAAAATCTTTAAAACTGCGTTGGAAAAAAGATAGGAAATACCTCCATTTCTCTATAATATCAGTATGCGCAAGACCCTCGTGTTAAGCATAACATTGCATCGGAATGAAGCAATACTCATAAGGGAAAAACTTCAAGATTTACCGATAAGCGATAACACCGATCGCAAGATCGCATATCGCAGAAATGAACTGACAAGATTTGGCAAACATCAAACTTCTGCGACCTGCGATGTTGCGATCGCTGCGATGGTGCGACCTGCGATGTTGCGATCGCTGTGATGGTGCAATTTGTGATGGTACGATTTGCGATGGCGTGTAAGCAAATCATAAATCACTTTATCGCGAATCCTTCTGACACGCCATTCAAAGAAAAGCCACTTACCATAATCTGACTCAAGATCATGCGCTTTTAATGATAGTAAATGAATTAGTTGTTAGTTATTAAATGAAATGAAGATGCGTGCTTTTGTAAAGAATTACTTCACGTAAGGTGGCATATTTGATATATCTGTTGCATTTAAAACTCTCCCATCACCTTTCTTAATCAGTCATTTCCATTTCACTCATAATCTGCAGGAACGAAGAGCTAAGATGATTCAAAGCCAAACGTAGCAGTAAATGGGAAAGAAAAATAAAGCTCAAGGCTCTGAGGTGAAGGAAAAGATGAAGGAGATGACGCCTTTGTATATAGACATAGCCTGCAACACAGACGCCGGGATATCCACATGGGAAAGCATGTACAGGCTGCTTGAAGAAGAAAATCCTAGAGTAATGAAGGTTGATACTACCGCGGGCTCACAACGCTCTTCCGAGGCATCCTTAGAGGAGCTAGCATGTTCATTTCTTCACCGGATAGCAGCAAGGCCCAAAATTCTACCATATACGGATATGATCAAGTGGATACTTGACAACGCAGAGATGAACAACAGACAATTCAAGGCTCAAGGACATGGGCTCATAGGATCATTCGCCGCGCAAGATTTAAAGCTTATGTATCATCTTCCTGAACCACAGGCGACTTACAATGCACAATTCGTTATGAAATTTGTGGCAGAGAACCCAAAACTAGCAGAAACCACCAAAGATTGGTCCAGAAAAGAGGAGCCACTCAAAAAGGACAAAAACGGTATGTACAGCACTGGTTCCCTCACCTCTCCATATTGTTTTGTTGTGGCCATGCTTTGTAGACTATTTGGGATGCCAGATATCAATAAATTTTCGTCTGAATGGCTACCACTAATAGATGCTGCCACAAATGCTGATATTATGGATTGGGCCAAGATCTTTTCTGATAATCTATACAAAGCTGTTATGAATTACCGGTCTAAAATATCCTTGTCTCAAAGGATCTATCCTCCTTTTTATCTGTCCACCTATGTTATGGATTCTATTTGTTATGTGTATAAATTTCCCACTATGGGTTGGAAATGGACTACCTAGGACCCATTACCTATCAATGTTTATCATAATATGTTATGGGATTCCCAGTTCGTCCCACACTTCTATCAGATTTTTCACGGGCTAATCTTACCCTTGTATAGAATGATGTATTATGAAGACCCCCCGAGGTGCTCACCCGAGGCGCAGATAGACATCATCCCCATCGTAAGATGGTTCGGGGAAGAATGGTTCACCTATATTAGAGTGTTTGGAAGCATTGTACCTCCACATGTCCTATATCTATATATCCCCGATAAACTTTTGGCTCGGGAAATTGCATATCGAACATGTTCAGAAGGTGGCCTCACCAAAGACCTAAAAGACAAAAAGAAGGCCATATGGCCTCAGTTTCCTGTAGCTTGTGGGGCCTTCTCATTGTTCGATGTAGGAAACGCTTTCACCGAAGTGGAGAATGTGACGTGTCTACAATTATTTAAATTCCCAGCTCGGCCATTTGTCCCAAATAATGTTGCCCAAGATTTCACAACGAACGTCAAAATAAAAGTATTCGTTGGAAAGAAAGATTTGTTTGATGATTTGTTTCAGAGTAGAAGCTCACTCCAGGAAATTTTGCGGGAAGCTCGGTCGAAGTTGTCTCTAGATGACCTCGAAAGATTCATGTTATACAGGGAAAGAAGGTTGGCCAGTGTTCCTCTAGAGAAGTTGCGACTGCCTGCCGGAGAACCAACTCCAAGCACTAGCCTCAGTGGAAACTCTAGCACTTCCAGATCTAAATCTAACACTGCGCAAGGAGTGCCTGAACATTCTAAAGGGTCTGGAAGCGACCAAGGAAAAAGCAAAGAAACAGCTAAAGATACAGCTAAGTCAAGTGCAATGTCGCAATAGCAAGTTATCGCCTCCCCGCCAAGAGATGTCCCCCCTCCCGTCATTAAAGCGCCACTCGTCACAACAGAATTAGACAAAGAATGGGAAACCTTCAACGAGGTGATCAATCTTGAAGGGCAAGCCCCAAGAACACCTGTGAACAATACACAAGTAGCGCAAGAAGTGGTTTCGACCATAGTCAGCAGTTTCACAGAAACGGAACACAGTCTTATCGTTCCACCTTCTGAGCTTCTACTTAATGTAGATGAAATTCCCCCACTGGATGTATTCTATAGTCCCCAACATAAAGCAATTGTAAGGCGACAGAGGAAGAAAAGAAAACTAGAAAATACACTGTCACAAGATGCTGAACATTTGGACATCTTATCGAAAGACCCCAACAATAACCCAACTGAAAATCTCACTAAGTTGTCTCAGATCGCAGGAGCATATTCTTCTGCAAATATTGACAAGGCATCAGAAGTTCAACAACTGTTGAAAGAACAAGAAGATCAAATACAACTACTACAACGGCAGTTGCAACAAGCCAATGCTAGTATTGAAGCTTCCAAACAGCTCGAGAAGTTGCAGGAAGTCTTTCAGCAAATGCAGATAGACTACCAAAGAAGTCTAGATGAGAAAGGAAAGCAATTGTAAATTATACAAGAAATGCATAAAGATGAGCCTAATCTTGCCGAATTTATTTCTGAATCTATTGACTTAAATGAGCAACTTCTGCAGCAACAGGAAGAGTTGGGACGTAAGATATCACAGTGGAGTCACTATTGCGAGCTAAGCGATAAAATCACCAATCAAGTGGCAGACTTGCGAAGTGACTATGATCAGAGTGACAGACGAGTGACAGAATACTTAGCTTGACAGGATGAAGAGGAAGTGAAAAGAGCAAGTGCACCCAGAATAAATGAGAGTCATAAAGAATTGCTCTTTAATAAATGGGACGATCAAATCAGGCAGGCGGAACAAGCAGCGGAGACAGCGGCCATGCAAACAAACATTCTTATCGACTGTGTAAATGAGAATTTACACAGGGCCAACTTAATCGAAGAGACCACCCCGGGGTATCTACCAAATAAACTACGACTGGAAGCAGAATGGAAGCAGAAGGCACAGGGAAAGGGAAAAGCGATCCAGGCATTGAACAGGTTAAATTAGGAGTGTTACTGGGCATACTTGGTCAAGCTGCATAGTCAATGGATGACTGTGAAATGCATCATAAACGCGGCCGAAAAAGTAGTGCCAGCCCTCATAGACTCTATTTTTGCAGCCCAACTCAGCGCGGAATTCAGCCAGCTGACTCTTCTCAAGCCCATGATGAACACTTGCAGCTTTAAGGACCAAGTTCAGAAGTAGCCTTATTTTAGAAATTTGTTTTTTCTTTTAAATTAGATTAGAAAAAGGACGGTCATTTGAAAATTGCATCGTAAATTTTGTAAAGACACTATTATTAGAATTAGGAAGTAGTATTTTAACCCTTCTCATGCATTTAGAGAAGGGTCCAGAAATTTGTCAAGAACTTGTCTTCGGAACATGCACTTCTGCACCCTCAGAGGAGGTTTTGATGAATGGATGGATCGAGATTTATTAATGTTTGCATTTGATGTCTCCTACTGATGTTGCACTTTTGTACTCTTAGTAGATGTTAAAAAAAGTAGAGATAAATCATTTTTGCTTGAAGCTTATGAGTAGGATTAGTCATAAATGGTACTTTTATCTCTTGGCTATTTCTGCTTACATTCTTAAAGTGATATACAGTTTTCAGTTGTTTATATGTTATTGCATGAATGCATGAGTTACCATTTGGCACTTCTGTATGGTGGTGTCATTTATTTATGTCTGATATATGAATAACTTATTATGCGATATGTTGTTCACCACTGTTTTGCCTAACTTCTTATGCAAAGTGGTTTATCTTAATTGATTTCTATTCTTATAATAGCTGAATGATCTTTATTACCAGTTATTGTTTGAAATCACTTTAGATTGCATAATAGAAGATATACACCCCAGGTTAGCATAGATTAGATGTGTTGTTTCTCACTAGATTACAATAGCATGGAGTTAGTTTAAGAATCTGAATTAAATTAGCTTTAAGTACTCTTAGATCAGCATCATCCAACTCTAGACACACACACACATCCTTAGATTGGGAAATTGGTCCCATTATCCCCAGTCAGACCCGCTATACCAAACAGATAAGGAGCTGCCAACCAATATCCAGACCGGGTGGGTATCCCCCTTGTTGTCGACCCGATTTTCGGGGCTTCGGCACTATGCCACAACCATCTTACATCAATATTTGATGAGAAACACCTATTTCTTTTTTTTGAGCACATAAACATTATTATCTTTCCTGAGAGGTTCAAAAACTATTTCTCATGTGTGTGTAGACTTAATTTGAATTTTTTTATCTTTAATGATGACATTGTAGCCTTGATCACACATTTGAGATACATTAAGCATGGTATGATTCAGCCCATCAACACATAAAACGTTCTTTGATTTACTTTTTCCATTTGATAGACTAACTACTCCTTTCACTATTATTTTGTCTAGAGCATTGTTGCCAAAAGTGACATTACCATTGTCAATTGGTGTCCATGTCAAAAAATTGCTTCATTCACATGAAATGTGTCCCGAGCAACCATTGTCCACATACTAAGGGTTCCCATCATTCAAAGCATACAAAACAATATCACATTCCTCTCATTTCTTCTTTTCTTTCCAGACTTTGGGCATTTGCTCAATTTGTTCAATAATTGGCATTGTCTTGTTCTCCAGTTGAGCGTTATATGCCTAAAATTTTGACATTAAAAACATTACACTAGATAGTTAAGAGGAGTAAAAGAATTATTGTTCCTGGGTTTGTTTCTCCTCTGCTTAAATCTTCTTCTAGATCTTAGTTTCATGTAGGAAATATTGACTCCAAAATTTGTTGGTCTGTGAACATAGTTTGTGCATCTGAAATAATATTGTGGGAAGATATCATTGTGCCTATAAGGATTCCTTTTGCATTGGGACGAATTATGAGAAATTCAATTTACTTAGCCAGTGTTATTTACCTTTTTCTTCTGCTGATAATTCCCAAGCTACACATTATCCTCATTTTGTCGCTATGTAGACCTTTCTTTAGATGTTGGAAGAAAATGAATTTGTTTCTTTCCCTTTATTTATGTTGTTACGTTGGACCCAACTTCAAATCCTAGACCAGTTCGATCTAAGGAGACTCACTGTGCAACAAGTATTTCATTCAAATCTCCAGTTCCTAGCCGAATTTCTGATTGAAGCTCAGCTGAGCTTTGGCCTTCTGCAACTCATTCTTTAGCAACACAATTTCTCATTACATCATTTCACATGATTGATACTCTTGTTTCAACTATTGGGCTACATAATCATGAATCTTCTTACCTTATTTTATTTGCAAAATTACTGGCTCAACAAATTCCAATTTTTCTTTTATCAAAGAATGTTTCTGGGATTTGGTTTTCTCAAGTGCACTAGCTAGTTCTCCTTCATGATCTACTTCTCTTCCTTTATCATCTGAATTTATAACCTTGAATTACTTTTTTCTATTCCTAAAAAAAAAATTCTTTATGGATCTCATCATATCTATCCTCATTTGAGGATTGGTTAGGTTCACTTTAGGAAGATCTCCCTTCTTGAACATAAAAACCACTCTTTTTATCCTTCTTTCTATCATTTTAAACTTTCTTGAATATTTCTTTAGGATCAAAATATTTCTTACTCCTTTCATGACACTTTGATGCATAGTGACAACCTTTGCCACAATTAAAATACTTAAAGGGTAGCTTACGTTTATACTTGCATCATCCTGACTTGAGCTACCTCACAAAGTTGACTTCTTCTTCATTTGTTTCACAACATTAGTCTTAATGCTCTTCTTTGCACTTTCTTTGGGCTTTAAATATTGATTCTTTGGATACAAACTTTCCATTAGTAATACTCATCTCATAGGGAATGATAATTCAAAGGAGTTAATCTTACATGAGAGTATTCAGATTAGAAATCTCTTCAATGACTCACATCTTGGGATTAAACTTATCAGGAAGAGATCTTAACACCATTTGGACTACCACAACTTCATCTAGCTTGTCATCAAGCTCTCTTATGGTTTTCATAACATCAAGAACTATTAAAAAATACTTTTCAATATCTTCATCATCATCCATACCTAAAGGATCAAATTGCATCTTATAACCATGAATATTAGCTTTCTTTACCTAGTTGTCTCCTTTATAGCAATTGCTCATCTTATCCCAAATAAATTTGGCAGATGTGCAGTCCATTACATTGACAAGCTCTAATTCAGGTATACTAGCAAGGAGGGCATTCGTGGCTTTCGCATTGCATATGAACTCCATATTTTTATCTTTGGTAATTACTGTTGGAGCTTTTGATATTTTTCCTCGACAACATCTGATACATTAGCTCCAAGCGATTAAATGTAGGTCTTCGTTCTTACTTTCCAAAACACACAACTTGTTCCATTGAAAAAAGTTTCCCTATTGGTAAATCCTCCTTCCTAGTTTTACATGGTCCTTTATCTTTCTTCCAGTTGTTAAATTTATCTGAAGTAATCTTTCTCTGATACCAATTATTGGATACCAGGAAAAGACTGAGAGGGGGGGTCAATCAATTGTGTAGAACTTTTACCAATTTAGAATTTCATTCACTTAGTGCAAGAACACTAAGAAAACACAAATTACTTTCAACTAATTAAATAATAATGATAGGAATCGATATCAACAATTACAATGGAACACATAAGGAACAAATATATTACTGAAAACTTCTCTTTAATCTATTCAGAAGGGAAGCTACAATTTTTCCTCACAATTCTTTGGCTATAACTAGTAGAAAGTTACAACACCTCGATTTATTAGATACCAGTAAAAGGAGCTACAACTCCTAGCTATTTACTAGCACGCACTTGAAGGAGCAACAAATCATGAACTCTAAGCTACAACTTACTTGAGACTCGCTGGTTCATATTTCATCTACTTTCGTACTAGTTCCATGAATGCCAAATCTCCCTTCAAAATAAAATATTTTTCTCCTCAGTCACTTATCCCCCAAACAATATCTTATTACTAGGAACATCATTAGATTCTCCAAACACAAAATTCTCCATAAAAACTCTTGTTTAATATGCTTGCTCAAGCCTGCTTCTAAAGAAAAATTTCTTCATATTTTTGACTTATTTATTTTTCTTGTATTTTTGTATGAATATCTATTTTTTACCTTTGTCCTGTTTAATTTAGTCTCCTTAATGTGTTCACCAAGTGCTCAAACCTTAGCCACTCTTCTCTGTCATTTAAATTCAATTTTTTTATTTTATTTTGGCAATTCTTCCGTTTTAACAAGTTATAATGATACTTTACTAATTTGGCTACAGTTACCTTCGGAAAAGCTACCAAATATGAACTTAACCCCTTTCTGTTGGTACATGTCTACATTTTGCTATAGAACCAAATCTTGTGACTCCCATCTAAGCCCTTTAGGCACTAAGCCACTCTATCCTATTAGGGTCCTAATTCCTTTATTATTTTCTCTTCAAACCTTGCTCTTATTTATACAAAAAATGACAAAACACCAATATTTACCTCTGGAAACCCTTTGCCTAGTGCTTTAGCTATTATGCATTAATAAAACTCAGGGCTCATGCCTCCGGGGTGACGTTATATTCTCCACTTGTCACTCTCTGATATTTTATCATTTCCAACATGTCTGACTTTTATGTCCCAACACATTTTTTGTCGACACTTCTTTTAAATGTACAAAGAACCTTTTCTAGGTAATCTGGTCCTAGCCTCGCTGTCATGTGGGGTCATCCCGATGCCTTTTTAATTGTCTATAATTTTCTGTTGCCAATATGACATGTCCTAGCTACCATTCCCTGAAATTTCCCTTATTTCACTCTCTTAAAAATTCTCAGGTCATATCTGAAAGTCAGCGTCATGCTGATGTCACTAGGGACACCTGCTACCTACGAAGTGGTGACACATCTCACCAAAAGATATCTCGCTTTTGTACTTGAAAACTTTGAATCTCCAAGACACATGTTCACCTCTGATTGGCCCTATGCTAGCATCATGCTCGACCATTAATACGCTGCCACCTGTCCTTTTGTTTGAGAGGAGAGAGAATGGTCCCCGCACTTTGGTTTTGCAGCTAAATCCTTTATTAAATATGTTGAAGTGTTCTTGGTTATTTATTTATTTTTGCTCCAACATCCTCAGTCGGCTCTCCTTTCATCATCATGGGTTGAGTTTTAAATGTGGTCTTCATGGGCTAAGATGTTTGCACGATCAAACCTGTCTTGGTTCCCACCATCTGACACTTATGTTGTGTGCAGTCTACAAACATCTAGGGAATATTTTTCCGGGTACAATTGTGGGTTGATGTGTTAAGTGGGCTCTGATTGGGCCAATGACAAGCCTCCCTACCATGTACTTACTCCATGTTTGTCTCTTGATCTCCTATGTCTACACTCTTAACAAATATTTCGTGGTATGTTTGCCAGGTGAGCTCCTCTGAGTCAGGCTGTAGTGTAGGATTTGCCAAGGGTTAATGGGAACCTTTCCGGTTACTACAATACCACACTAGTTATCCAAGTCCTCTTTTGGTTGCTCAACCAACCTTGAAGGTACTTCAAAGCAATTTTTAACCTCCTTATATCTACAAATGTTGACTTTTAAGGTCCATAGGTTCGATTGGCTCTATATTCAGATCAAGGAGGCCATTTTCAAACTTCCACATATCATTAGAAATTTTTTTCCATTATCTCTCCATGTGAATGGGTTTTCAGCTATATTTGTGGTGATCTATTGCCTCATAACTTACTCTAAAGTTTCTGCACCATTATTGCTACCATGTTGATCCTTAACCTTCTTCTTATGTTTGAAACCTGATATTTTGAGTCATCTCTTTAACACTCATGTCATTTGTTGATACCCTATTGATATCAAGGACAACATGTTTCCAACATATAGGAGTTGTTGTAACATGATTTAGTTTTGATAAGTTAGTTTTAAGCAAATTATTTCGGTAGAAATTACGTAAGAGAAATTTTTGGCCGACTCATTTCGAACAAACAAGTGGGGTTCATCATCAAGACCAGAGTAAGAGGTAGACGATGGGAAAGTCTTAATTAAATAGCAATGAAGATGCATAATTTCATGTAATGACTATATTTGAGCAATAATATTGAAATTATGATATTAATTTATTAAATATTAAAAACAAATATTATTAAGTAACGGCTATATTAAACGGCTAGTTTTTGAAAAATAATATCTAAATAATGATATTAGTTATTAATTTATTAAATTTTTTTTAATAAAGTAACAACTATATTAAATGGCTAGTTTTTGAAAAATAATATCTAAAATTATGATATTAGTTATTAAATTTATTAAAAACAAATATTAATAAGTAACAATTATATTCAAGAGCTAGTTTTTGAAAAAATGATATTTAAATTAAAATAATAATAAAAATAATCAAAGTCAACTCTAAACAAGGAGGGAAGTCAAAAATAGGGTCTTGACTCATTTTTATAATTTTTTGATCTTCCCTCCTTATTTAGAGTTTGACTTTGATTATTAGTATTACTATTTTTCTTATTAATTTAAATATCATTGTTTTAAAACTATCTGTTTAATATAGCTCTTACTTATTAATATTTGTTTTTAACAAATTAATAAATTAATATCATAATTTAAATATTATTTCTCAAAAGCTAGTTGTTTAATATAGTTGTTACTTATTGATTTTTACATAAGGATTTGCGAGGACTGCAACTTGAACGAGGATCGAAGTTGACGCTAGGGTTTTGCATTAGGGTTCCATGGCGGGATGTGCAGGGGGGTGTTATAGACATATTTGGGCACTTCAACCCCAGACTTATATGCCAATAAACTTGAGCTCATCAACCTCGAAAAGAGTTGTTTCATACCCTAAAAGGACATCGTCATCTGATTACATCATCCCCCAAAAGTTCCACCTAAGAAACCATCTAGAAATGGCCTAAACTAAACCATACTGACTGCTAGACTGGCCAGGTGCGATGCATACTGAGTGGTATACTGCTCAGGTGTGATACATACTGATTAGGCCTTCTATGGGGTGTGATGGGCAAGGATGGACAAATGTTCAAGACAATCTGCTAAGTGGATGCTCAAGGAATCTTCTAGAAACTTCTCCTATGACACTTGCCTCTCTAAATTTGCCTAGGGATGAGTAAGAGATCTAAGAAATATCCAAGTGGAACCAATTGTAACAAGTGGAATGAAACTAATCAAAACCCCAAAGATGACTCATAACCTTGCACACATCTATAAATGGATCCCTCATTTAAGAGATCTAGAGGCTGGAATATGGTGAATTGCAAGGACGTGCTGATAGTTTGTAATTGAGGAAAGAGCATTGTATTGTTGGTATGTTCTTTCTATTTTATGAGGTGAAGAGGGATTAATGCTGGGAGGATGATGCTGGATCAGACAATTAGGTTTTATTTCTCCCTTCTATTTAACAAAGTTATTCAAGTTTTCTTCCATATAATTGTGCAATTTTGAATGTTATGATTTGTGAATGCTATTGTATGTTCATTATATATCTGATTCTGTAATTTTTATGATATAATAGATCAATATGATTTGACGGTTCTTTGTTACTATGTTTCTACAGGTAATATCCAAGCGGGATAAGTACGGGGAGGAGTTGCAAGCTCTGTCAAGGGGGAGAGAGATCAAGCAAGGGATTAAGAGGAAGTTCCATGTTGGTTCCATTGTCTTTCTCTTATCTATTATACATAGAAGAATTCATGAATTGCTTTAAGTTGTTGTTTCTAGGGTAGCTGCCAAACCTAGAGGGCTAGTTATTTGAAAAGATACTAGTTTTCCCAAAAACAAATTGGTGACTCCACTTGGGACACAAATAGATGTTTTTTTGTTGTTATTGTCTATTTTATAAACTATAGAAAAATCCTAAAGTTAGCCAAGTAGCCTTCAAACTACTCTTGCTCTGCAATTGCATAGTAGATGAATGCTTCTTCAGTGAATCTCTAGTTTAGTTTATGAATTAAACATTTGACTTACAAGCCTTCTAGATCCCCTTTTGGTAGCTCTATAACTTCTCAAGACATTCTTCTATAATTTTCTCTTTACTATCCATTATAGTTCAGCTTAACTCACTAAAGACAGCTACACATCTGAGCCAAAACCCACTTCAGTTGCACTCCCTGGCCCATCACACTATTTATCACTGTAAACTGGTATGCATCGCACCTCTCGAGTGTGCAAAGTGCAATGCATCCCTATTTCTGTGAAGCCCAGGTGCAATGACTGACTAAAACTATTTCCATTCTAGAAATTGGGGGTTTTTTGTCCTTGTTTTCAGTTTTGTTTAGGTGTTTTGCTGCTTATGAACAGTGCCTCCTTACTGAAGCCTACTTGCATCACATAGATCAGCCTCCCTTAGATTAGGATTAGTAAATGTTTTTATGTATTTATTCATCATTTACAATCCTTTGTCGAAAAGTTGCTTAGATCGATCCATCACTTTGGTAAAAAAAGTGTCGTAACTATGGTTTTGTTTCAAAAAGAGAATTGTCGTGGATTCTTCATTCCTTGGATAGTCGATTGAACTTTTTGTCATATATTTGGTTTGATTTGTTTTTATTCGAAATGTCAAAAGAATTTTTTATTCAAAATTGAAAAGTTTCGTTTAGTCTTCCTTTCTATTTTGAAGAAGAAATCATCGAAAATGTCATCTTGAAAGAAACATTTCAGAAATTTGTTGCATTTAGTTTTCCTTTTTGTCATTTTTTCACATTAAGGAGAATGAAAAATAAATACATGCATTTTCATCTGCATTTATTTTGTGTGCAAAAAATGATTTAGGAAAATGCACTAGTGTGTTCTCTTTGCGCTTTGTTTGAAAGAACTGTAATCTTATTTCCCTAGTAGCTAGGATTTTCATTGCTCAAAATAAACAAATATTGTTTATCGTTATAGATTGCATTTTAGTAATTTCAAATCATCATCACGTGGTGAACCATTGAAAGGAAAACTCTAAACAAGATAAACTCTAAAATAAATTTCAGTGAATGTAACAATGCTTTGGAACTTAATGCAACACATCTAGAGGTCTAGGCTAGAGACTTGTTCGGGCATCATAAAAACTAGTAACTATCATTTTCATTGAAGTTTGGGTGATTCCTCCTCCTTGATACGACAAGTGCTAGCACAAACATGTGCTCCCCATACCGTTGTGTATATATTGGGAGACCACAATAGGCTTATATCCTTTATACATAGGAAGCTGAGTCTGTCGCCTTATTGATCGCAATGCACTGAACACAACATTCGGGAAGATTGACTACTGTACATAAGTCCTTGATAGTTTCTCTTTAATTTATCACGAAGCTGTATATTGCAGTTTTGCGATTGGTTTGGTAATCCCTCTGTCTATATTTTCCAGAGTAGTCACTTTCATTCCTTTTCAACTCTTTAAAAGAAAAGGTCCAGCTGAGCACTTGTCACTTCAGTCTCATTAAAAATTGATGGAGACTAGAGTCATATTTAGCTTTTTTCTCGAATCTTAAAAATTGAAAAAGCAAAGTTGTGTCAAAGCTTCATTAAAATTAATTGAATTCAAAATAACATCCCTGCCCCTTAGTTGATCTTAGGTTGAGACATATGGAAAAATATCCAGAATCCACCAATCAAGGAATCCCTTTTGAGGGGAATCCTAGTCCTTTTTCCTCTTGGGGAAATATTAGTGCTCCCTATATGGCCACACTGTCCCTCCCGGGAATTACCATTGGTCTGCCAGTATGGCTGCTTTCAAACTTTGTGGTTCAAAATGCCATGATTCCTTCGCAATCAAATCAACCTCCAGTTGATACTGAAGTTGACCCTTCACCTTCTTCTTCATTTCTTTCTCCATCCCCTTCTTCGTCGTCGCTTGGTGAAAGTAGTGATGCTATTAACTAGGTGGTTGAGAAGAAGAAGAAAGGGAAGGAGAAGAAGAAGAAGTTAGTTCAGCAAGGGGGCAACCAAGCAATCATTACTTTGAATGCATCATCTGGTGAAAATCCGCACATTAGACATTCCAAAGCCAAATTTCCATGCGTAATTTGTACAGGTGACCATTTTTCTCAAGACTATCCTTGCTTTCCTTGGATCTTGAGAGAATGGTCTCCCCGTTCGCACCGTCCTGTGTCATCAACTTCTGGAGATCATGTTGATAACACACCTTCAACTACCATGGAAAAATGAGAAAGGTTAGATTTCCATGTAGGTTATGTGAAGGGAACCATACCCTTCAACTTTGTCCCTTTTTGGATGAAGCCAAAAGAGTGTTGGATAACCGTCCTACATCACTGGAGAGATTTCCATTTGGTTACAAGAAACTCTCCCAAAGTCCTTTACTAGTTGAAAAACTGACTAACTTAAATCAACCATTGGTTGAATCCACTCTCTCTGAAAGTGAATCTTATGAGTCTATACCCGACCAAAGTCAACAGGTCAAGGTGATAGTTGACCCAATTTTACCTTCAAAAAAGTGTACCCTTCTCGAAGAGAGTGAGAACGATACTGTTGAAATCCTCTTTGTTACTTCAGATCTTGATGAGCTTGGGGCAATCCGCATGTTCCTTCACAATAGGAGGAAAACCCCCCAGTTCTCGTAACTAAAGAGGTTAGTTCACCCATTTATTCGGTACCCCCTCCAAGTGGTCTAGTAACTTCCTTTGATTGGAATCAACTAGCAAGATCTCACCTTCCTTCTTATGTACCTTTCCGTATCATTGTATAAGTTTACAAAATGATCATGTCTGGCACTGTTATAGATGAAGGGGTGTCAGTAAGTATCCTTTATTTAGCTGCTTGGAAAGCCCTTGGTTCACCATCACTTATGCCTATTACACAGAATCTGCTAGGCTTTAACAAAGGAACCAGCCAACCATTAGGGATCCTTCCTAAATTACCGATCACTTTGGGAGGGAAAACTGTTCATCTGAATGTGATGATAGTCCCATGACCATTAGATTACAATCTACTTCTTGGACGTGACTATGTTTATAACATGGAGGCTATTGTCTCAGCACTCTTCCAAGTGATGTGTTTCCCGCACGAAGGAAAAATTATCACCGTTGACCAGCTTTCATTTCCCGGTTCGAGCATAGCTCCAAGTCAATCATAATCCCTAAATGGTCCTTTTACATCAACAATATCTCTTGAATCTTCGTTCCATCCACCTGATTGCCATGAGCATTCCGGTGAATGTAATTAAGCTTGGGGGCATGCACCCTTGTCTATTCTGTGGACGAACCTAGTTGAAAAGGTAAGTTTCCATGTGGGTTACGTGATTGGTCTGACACAACATTCACCTTTGTCTATTTTGGGGATGAAGCCAAGGAAGTGTTTTGTCCTCTGGATGAAACCATCCTACCTAACCTTAGTAGTTTCCATATGGTTATAGGAGACTCTCCTTTTCATCATTTTGGGGGCATGCAAAACTTTTTTCCCATTTTCAATTTCCATTTTCTAGCTTTTTAGTTTTGTCTTTTCTAGCTTTTTAGTTTTGTTTTTTTTTAGCTTTTTAGCTTTGTCATTTCTAGCTTGCACAAAAATGAGACTAAAAATCAAGCATAGTTCCCCCACAGTTCAAGCTCGTTAAAAAATGAACCCACCTTCAGTAAATAACCTTTGTGATTACCATTATATCAGCCTTTTGAGCCTTGCTTGTGTACCTCTCGTCACCTCCATTCTTTTGGCCAATCATACGCTTCCACTTGGTTGTTTACTCTTTTTGAGGAACAGTTGCAATGAGTTGTCTTGTTAGCCAACCTCTTCATAGAAATCACCATGTTTTGAGAAGTTCCAAGCTTACCCGGAACCAATTGCTACCCTAGACACCAGTCATTCCTCAAAATCGAGTCTCCTTTAAACCCTTTTCAGACTCGTTAAATATGAAAATATTTTCCAGCAATTGGCCTTTCCAGCTCGTTAAAGTGCTTGGAAATGTCATCCTGCCTATATATTTTTAATCTTTTTCGGACCTGAGCGATTATCTGACGAAAGACATCAAGCACTTGTTTTTTTCAGCTCGTTAAAGTGATTGGAAAAGTCATCCCTCCTGTACATTTTAATCTTTTTCAGACCTAAGGGATTATCTCACGAAAAAATTTCGAGCGCTTGTCTTTTTTAGCTCGTTAAAGTGATCGGAAAAGTCATCCCTTTCATATTATTTTATCCTTTTTCGGACCTAGGGGATTATTTTATGAAAAATAACTTCTGGAGTTTTCTTTTCATCCCTTTTAAAACTCTGTAAACATGAAAAGGACCGAGTTATCCTTGTCATTAAACTCGTTAAAACAAAAGTGACAAACTTGTCCATTCTAGACAAGACCGAGTTTCACTGTTGCTAGACTCGTTAAAACATAGCAACATTTTTTCCCAGAGGGAAAATTATAGAACAAGCATATGTTATCCTCCTCAAGCTTGACAAAAATAAAGAGGTACTACTCAGCAATGATTGGGGAAGAAGGGCAAAAACTTGAATAACTTATGGTAGCAGGTCGCTTTTGAACATGACACTTCCACTCCAACACCATTATTGAGTCAGGTTAGGTTATTCCATTGAATTGTCATCTAACCATTGGTCTTTGACACCATCTATATTTTGGGGTTAACGCTACCAGTCCATCTCAGTGTCATTGACATGTTCAAGAGAAGTCATTCAGTTGAAAAACCAAAATCTAGTTAATGCCTCATCCATTGCAATACCTCCAACCTTCACTCTTTTCATGGCCACCATTCTTGAACCTTGTGTCGTCAGATCGTTTTCACCTCCAAAAATCATTTGCTTCATTTCATGTCGTACATGTGGGATACATCAAGGCCCTCCTATGATAAGTCACTTCTTGTCGACATCAACTTATTATCCAAGAAGTTGACTTAGAAACACCCCTTTTAGTGCTTTGAAGCTCGCATACCTCAATGGCAAGTTTCTCACTTTCGGTGGTAGGTTGACACCAATGGCCTTCAACCGAAAGATTTTGCACAGCGTTCGAAATCTGATCATATATTCACACCACGTGAATTATACTGTAGTACCTTGAGCGTCATTATCATTATCGGTGATTCCTCTCGCGTCAGTTAACAGCTCACATTATTGGCTGGTAATCAGGTGATGTCTTTCCATGTTCGACTTCAGAACATCTCTTCACATGGATTGACTTATACATCGGGCGAAGATTGAACGAGTTTGAAGACCCTGAATCTAGTTTCATCCATCCAGGATGCAATATATTTAGGGATATAAAGACATCAAATGTACAAAGGCACTGCACAGATGGTCATCCAAACCAAGGATGATGACTCTACATCTGAAGAATCACCAGTCTGAATCTATAGAAGACTATCTGATCTATGTCCATGGAATGAATTTATAAAGCTGAGCATGGGAATGCCTGCCTCAGCTAGATCATGAAATATTATATTATGATGATGTATTGTATTGTAACTTATGTAGGTCACCTTCTAGTTTGAAACCTCAGCTCCTCATGATAAATCATTTCACCCGACATCAAGATTTATGACTTCATGCTTTAGGGGAAACTTTTATATAAATATTTCGACACTTCAACCCCAAACTTATATGTCAATAAACTAGGGCTCATCAACCCCTAAAAGAGTTGTTTCATACCCTAAAAGAACATGGTCATCTTATTACATCATTCCCCAAAAGTTCCACCTGAGAAACCATCCAGAAATGGCCTAAACTGAACCATACTGACTGCTACACTGGCCAGGTGTGATGCATACTGAGTGGTACACTACTTAGTTGTGATGCATACTGATTAGGCCTTCTATGGTGTGCGATGGGTGAGGATGGACAAATGTCCGAGATAGTTTGCTAAGTGGATGCTCATGGAATCTTCTAGAAACTTCTCCTATGACACTTGCCTCTTTGAATTCGCCTAGGGATGAGTAAGAGATCCAAGAAATCTCCAAGTGGAATGACACTAATCAAAACTCCAGAGATGACTCACACCATTGCACACATCTATAAATGGATCCCTGATCTAAGAGATCTAGAGGCTGGAATATGGTGAATTGCAAGGAAGTGCTAATAGTTTGTAATTGAGGAGGAAAGAGCATTGTATTGTTGGTGTGATCTTGCTATTTTATGAGGTGAAGAGGGATTGATGCTGGGAGGATGATGCTGGATTAGACAACTGGGTTGTAATTGTACCTTCTATTTAATAAAGTTCTTCAAGTTTTCTTCCATATAATTGTGCAATTATGAATGTTATCATTTGTGGATGCTATTGTATGTTCATTATATATCTGATTTTGTAATGTTTACAATATAATAGATCAAGATGCTTTGACAGTTCTTTGTTACTGTGTTTCTATAGGTACTCTCCAAGTGGGATAAGTATGGGGAGGAGTTGCAAGCTATGTCAAGGGGGAGAGAGATCAAGCAAGGGATTAAGTGGAAGTTCCAGGTTGGTTCCATTGTCTTTCTCTTATCTATTATGCATAGAAGAAATTGTGGATTGCTTTAAACTGTTGTTTCTAGGGTAGCTTCCAAACCTAGAGGGCTAGTCATTTGAAAAGACACTAGTTTTCCCAGAAACAGGGGAAGCACTGCTCCCTCCTACAGTTAGGTAGTCACAGAAGGAGGCAAGGAAGCAGGAGAGAAGCATTTCAAAAAACTGTCGGAAAAGAGTCCAGAAGCAAGAGGCAAGGAGACATTTGGAAGAAAAGAATCCTAGGGTCAGGAAGGGAATCAACAGGAAACAAGTAAAGAAAAGGAAAAGGGAGATGGTAGTGGAAAAATGACTCCCAAAAGAACCAATGGACTCTACAAACCCAAATCGAGCATCATTCTCGGGGTCATATTGAGTGACCCAGCGATGCAAGCACATAGGGACCATATGAAAGAACATGCGATCATTTGCAAGTTCATGGGGTTATGGCCAATGGAGAGGGCATTACATATCTGGATTAGAAGCTACTGGAAGCCAAAGGGGGAAATACATATACATATGGGTTCTAAGGGCTTCTTCATGGTGGTGTTTGCGAACCTAGACGACAAAGACAGAGTGTTTGAAGGTGGACCTTATTTATATGCCACAGCAGGACTCTACATGCGGCCATGGATGATGAACTTTGTCCCAGAATGTGAAACATTTATATTTGTAGCAGTTTGGATCAAGCTATACTCATTACCTCTAGATTACTAGCTACCAGAATCCTTGAAGACCATAGGCAACAAGATGGGGCATTTTCTGAAGATATCAGAGGCAATTCTCAAAGGTAAATATACCTCCTTTGCCTGAATATGTGTGGAAATGGATCTATCTGGAGCCCTTTCAGAAGCAATAATTTTAGAGGTATATGATGAAGAATGGGTACAAACGGTGGACTATGAGCACATACCTTTTAGGTGCCACAAATTTCATGAACATGGCCATATATTTAGAGACTCCCCAACAAACAATATGGATGGTAATTAAAGAACCTCTCTAGAAAAAGATCATGAGGGTTTTACCAAGGTTGGGGCCAAAGGGAAAGGGGGTAAATGACCACACAAGAAAATCAGTGAAGACAGAAACACAAGACACAATAGTTTCAAAACCCTAGAGGAAGTAGAGGAGAATGTGGAGACAGTCCAGGACAAGGAGAACGCATCTAAGGAGCAGGAAATAGAAATTGAAATGGAGGATATCACAGTAAATTACAAGCAGAAGGAGGATCTACCAAGTGTCTTGGAGATCAGTAAACACTATGAGATGACTCCAAGTGAGGTAGGAACAGAGGACCATGAACTACACGATATTCTAGATAGGGAAAATCTAGATCTAGAACTATTCCTGGAACAAGGAAGGAAAAAAGGAGTGGACTCCTTGCCAAAAGAAGACTATGATCAACTTCAACAACTCTTTCTATGGAGGGCACAATCGAAGGGAACTGGCATCAAGATAAACCACTAAAGCCAGGAGCAGAGTGGGTTCAAAATGATGGAGATATCATAGGCACAATCTCCAAAGAACTCAGGAAGAAAAGGGGAAGGAAAAGATAGAATGAACAATGAAATGAATGTGGAAAACTATTGATTAACTCAGGTAAGATGAAAGATCTTACCAGCTACTCCTTTACTAACCTTCCTTAATGAAGCTTACAACATGGAATATTAGAGGCTTAGGTAGTAGAAGGAAACAAAGGAATCCGAGTAACAGAATAAAAGAAGAAAAACCAAATATGGTCTTTAGTCAAGAAACTAAATGTTCAATGGATAAAATAACAGAAATTCATAATAAATGGTTAATCAAGTATGAGTACTTAGAATTTAAGGAGAATAACTCGTGAGGAGGGATTCTAATGCTGTGGGACCCACGGGAATTTGGAATCCTAGAGGCAGAAGCATCCAGGAACTATCTATCTTTGGTTTGTAGTCCTGTAGGTGATAAGGAGACTTACATGATAACAAATGTTTATGGACCTCAGCAGCAAATGGACAAACTCAAGCTTCTTAACTCTTTGGAAGGTCTACAAGCAAGACACCACAACATGCCCTAGATGGTTGCAGGGGATTTCAATATTATAATATCTCTTTCAGAAAAAAAGGAGGCACTAGACAAATAGACAAAGACTCTGAAGCCTTTCAGGATTTCATAAGGAACATTGGGCTAGTGGACACCGAAACTATAAATGGCACTTTCACTTGGAACAATAAAAGGGGAGGGGTTTCTCAAGTGGCTTCCAAACTTGAAAGATTTATTATTTTTGAGGATCTCCTCCTCATTGGACCAGCCATCACCGCTTCCATTTTTCCATTTAGAGGTTCGAATCACTGGCCAGTTCAGCTAGAAGCTACCTTTATGTACACTCCGAGAAACGGGCCCTTCAGATTCGAAAATGCATGGCTCTCTTACCCCAAATTCAATAGTAACATTGATAAATGGTCGAAAGAGGAGTCAAATATTCAGGGTACCAAAATTTATATGCTCCAGCAGAGACTCAAGCATATTAAACCTGAACTCAAAGCTTGGAACAAAGAGGAATTTGGGGATATCCTCAAGGCAAAAATAGAAACTGAGCAGAAACTACAGGAAATCAATTAGATCAATATCACAGAGGGCTTCAATGAAGAGAGGCAAAAACTAATGAACTCTCTGCAGGAAGAATGGGAGGACTGGTGTCTGCAAGAGGAAATTTTATAGAGACAGAAATCTAGGATTCAATGTATCAAAGAGGGAGAAAGAAACACAAAGTTCTTTCACAAATCCACTATGGCACACAGGGCACATAATAAAATCACAAAGATTAAGGATTCTCAAGGTATTGAACTTGGATCTCACATAGACATGGAATCGAGTCTAGTCTAACACTTCTCCAATATTGTAAAGGAGCCACTAGAGGATAGATCTAGGTTCATTGATCAATTCACCTGGTATATTCCCAAGTTGGTCACCAGAGAGGACAACCACAATCTTAACAGACCAGTCTCAGAAGAGGAGGTCAGTGAGGTGATTAAGGAAATGCAAAGTGGAAAATCACCAGGCCCAAATGGTTTCAATGTAGACTTATTCAAAGCCTGTTGGGATGCAGTCAAGCATGACATCCTTGAAGTTGCAGAAGACTCAAGAAAATCCAAAAAGGATCTAAAAGCACTAAATGCCTACTTCATAGCCTTAATCCCCAAGAAGGAAAATGCTATGACTTCGAATGGATTCCGACCCATAGCATTATGCAATGTGTTATATAAAATCATCTCCAAAGTGATAGCTAATAGACTCAAGCCCCTGCTACCTTTCCTCATCCCGGAAGGGCAAATAGTCTATGTGGAAGGAAGACAGATTCTCAACAACATCATCCAAGCAGATGAGGTGGTTCACTCTCTTAAATGTAACAAGCAAGTAGGCATGATAATAAAATTGGACCTTGCGAAACCCTATGAAAAACTTAGTTGGTCTTATATTAGAGCTATTTTAAAAGCCTATGGCTTTGACCAAAACTAGATAAGATGGGTTATGGCACTAGTTAACACAACCAGCTTCTCCATTCTTCTTAATGGACCTCCTTCAAGTCCCTTCTCACCTTCCAAAGGGCTCAGACAAGGAGATCAACTCTCACCTTTCCTTTTCATCCTTATGATGGAAGGGCTAGGTAGGGCAATCAAAATGGTAAATGTGGATGGTCAAATTCAGGGGATCAAGCTCACCGTGAATGAGAGGCTAACACTCATCAAAAATTTGTGGATGATACCATGTTGTAGGGCATACCCACAGTTATCGAAGCAAAAGCAATCAAAAACATACTAAACGACTTTGCTATGGTAGCAGGAATAGAGGTAAGCCTCAACAAGTCAAAAGTTTTTTTCTTTAATACTAATATTGTTATACAAAGAAACATTACCAAGATTCTTGGTTTTCAAAGGGAGTAGTTACCGTCCAAATATCTTGGCATTCCCCTCACTAAGAAACCTCTAAGGAAGACAATATGGGAAGCAACTCTAAATAAACTTTAGGACAGATCAAAAAATGAACATACAAATCCTTAAACCTAGTAGGGCGACTTGTGCTCACACAGACGATCCTACAAGCCATTCCTATTTTCATGTTTGTAGCTCTCCTTGCACCTCAAGGCGTTAAGCAATAGATAAGAAACATAAAAAGGGACTTTCTATGGGGAAAAGGGGAAGAGATGAATAAATGGGCTTTAGTAGCCTAGGATAAGCTTTGCAGGTCCAAAAGCCAAGGCAGCTTGCGGCTACATGATGATCCAGAAACTCTTAGGAAAGTCTCAAGAGCTAAGCTCTAGTGGAGATCGATCAAGGAGCCGAATGCCCCCTTAGCCAAACATTGGAAACAAAAATATGCCAAGGATTGGCAGGAGAAGGAACATATCAGAATTTTAGGACAGATTAGGGGCTCACACATTTGGAAACTTGCTTTGGAGAATAAAAGCATTGTTCAACAACACTGTTTGTGGGAAATCTGAGCAGGGGACTGTGCTCGATTTTGGGAGGAAAACTAGCAACAGGAACCCATCATGAATAGGAATGACCTAGCAGCCTTAATAGAGACACTGAGTGCAAAGGTTCATTAGGGGTAAAAGATTTCTGGAATCAGGAAAGTAACAATGTTAAATGGAGAAAATGGAAGGACCTAGGGTACAATGATGAGAGTCCTTTGAGGGCCAAGGCAAATGCTCTTTCCTAGGATTTGGAGCATAGGCAGATTCTGGTTTCATCCTTACCTGACCAACTAAGATGGGGGAAGAACAATGAAGGTAACTTTAACCTCAAAGAAGCAAAACAAGCAGTCACAGGTTATAATTTTGTAAATACAAAACAAGTCTGGAGGGAGCTTTGGCAAACTCCTCATTGGATGAAAATAAATTTATTTATTTGGTTGGTGCATCAAAGAAAGATCCTAACTTGGGAAAACCTTCTTAAGAAAGGCTTCATTGGCCCTTCCAAATGTCACCTTTGTGCCTCACATGAGGAAATGATTGAACACCTTCTCAAGCTCCGCCCTTTCTTTGCTAAGGTGTGGAACTGGGTGGCCTCAATCTTTAGACAAACATATAGGGACAGTCTCAGCATATCCAACACTTTGAAAAATTCGAGGAAGAACTTCTCAGAGAATGAGATCATCAACAAAGCATGGATGCTAGCACCAAGCTTTGTCATATGCAATGTTTGGAAAGAGCACAATAGGTGGATCTTCAAAAATAAGGCTAGCGAGCCCTAGCACATAATCAATCAAATTCTTAAACAACTTAGAGAAACAGTTAAAATCCTTTTCAGATGAACTCCCAAGGATCCTCCTTTGCCTCATGAGGAGAAGATTATACAGAATTTGGGACTAAAATCCGTCAGCCCTCAAGGAATAAGAAAGGAAGTAAGAATGATCAACACAGGGGCTAGTAGTTGGCAACCCCCTCCACAAGGCTTCTTCAAAGTAAACATTGATGGAGCTTCAAAAGGAAATCTAAGGGTAGCTGCTTTGGGGGTGCTAGAAAAGATCATCAGTGGCACAATAAATACATCTTCCATGGCCACTTGGAAAAGGGTACCAATAATATGGCTGATCTTCTAACATTAGAACAATGCTTGGAGATCCTGGTGGAGGTAAATGTACAAAATGCTATCATTGAAGCTGATTCAGAATTGATCACTAGAGCAGCCAAGAAGATTAACAATGGAACTTCACCAGACAAAGTGTCTAAGCATTGGAAGCTACTGTAGGTTTTTTACCCTATCCACTCTCACTTGCCGACCCTTAAAACAATCAAATTTGTCCATGTCAAAAGAAAGGCAAACATGCTAGCGTATCGGTTGGCCAACAAAGGAGTGGCCAATAAGGACAGGGATTATCAACAGGCATGGGAGTTGCTTCTTACCGGAAAACTGTGAGAGCTGTTTATTCTTAGCAACCAAATATTTGGAACTGTGGATGAATAATACTGATTGAAGGAATTCAAGAGATAGGTGTGAGGATCGTATCACCTAATTCGTCCAAGAATTTTGGTTTTGGCTACTCTCCACATGTCTGTTCTCTTTTGGTTGAATGATGAAGGCTAATAATTGGGAAGCGCCTCAAAACTGGCTTCTTGTATGCATAGGGATCAACGGATTATTGATGGAGACTCGAGGAGGAAGGCTTAGAATTGTCAACAGTAGTGGTCGGACGGTCTTCGCGTGGTGACTGAGTGTTATGGTTTTTCCGAGAAACAACAAACTCAAAACCATAAATGGTATATCATGCGGGCCAACAACGATATCTAGTCTTTTGCAAGTTACCTCCGATTCCACTCAATATGTGACACGGAGCAACAAGAGGTGAGAGAAAACTGCCTTCATCGGGTGGTTAACCTCCGTGCTTCTCACCTGCCTCATATCTATGAGGGCCATTGGATCGGGGTTGTGTATTCAGCGGTGGGGATTGGTTTGAGCTAGTTGCTAGAGGGTTCGGACCCGAATTTGTTTAGTGGACCCACTCTATAGTTGTTGTTGGGTCCATTTGCTGGGTGCTGTGGGATCCATTGTGTGCCCTTCTAGATTTTCCGTGAAACCACAAACTCAAAACCATAATTGGTATATCGTGCGGGACATATACGGTTTTTGGTTTTTTGTAAGTTGCCTCTGATTCCACTCATTGTGTGACATGCGGCCACGAGAGGTGAGAGAAAACCGCCCTCATCAGGCGATTAACCTCCGTGCTTCTCGTCTACACGATATCCACGAAGACCATTGGATCGGGACTGGGTCTTCAACAGCGGGGATTGATTCGAGCTTTTTGCTTGACGGTTTCGTACCTGACTTTGTTTAATGGACTCTGGGTGGGATGCATGTAAGGTTTTTATGGGCCTCGGTCCATGTTTTTCTGTCATCCCTGCGGATACTTTGTAAACTATTAATTTGGTTAGATTAATAGAAGGATCGTCTCTTACTTATCAGAAAAGAAAGAAAGTCATTACTTATTAATAATTTTTTATAAATTAATCAACTAATATCATTATTTAAATATTATTTTTCAAAAACTAGTCATTTAATATAGTCCTTACCTATTAATATTTTTAATATATTAATAAACTAATATCATTATTTAAATATTATTTTTCAAAAACTAGCCATTTAATATAGTTGTTAGTTAATAATATTTGTTTTTAATATATTAATAAATTAATGTCATCATTTAAATATTATTTCTCAAATAGAGCCATTACTTGAAATTATGTCTCTACATTGCTCTCTATTTAAGCCTTTGCCATGGTCCACCGCTTCATCTCGTCTTGATGATGAACCACACTTGTTGGTTCAAAACACATCGGCCAAAAAATCCTCTTTTGTGATTTCTACCGAAAGACTTTGTTTAATTCATTATGCATCACAGAAGCCTGAATATAGAAGTTAGCTTTATTTTACAAGAGAGGGTATTTTGAAAAATAAAGAAAAAATGAATATTTGAAAAAATAGAAAAAAAAAATGAAATAAAACCCCATCAAATGAAAGTCAAAAAATTCGCATAAGTGTGCTTGTTTAAATTCCACTTATTGAATAAATTTCATTTTGTATTAATAAAGGTTTTTTGTGCAATTTGTTTTTATGCCACAACCTTTTCTTCTGATATGAATCAAGTTGTTTAATCTTGATCAGATCATTTTAAATTTTTGTATTAGATTAGAGAATAAATTCAACCGAATAGTTTAATATTTATTCAAAATAAAAAATTAGGGTAGAATAGGATAAATAAAAGGTCTAATATGCTTAAATATTTGCCTAATTAATGATTAGATAAGGTTAAGAATAGTTGATTAATTTAGTAAGGGAAACTAGTCTAAACATGTCAGTGATTAGATTAATTATTATTTTATCATTAATTACCCCAGTTAAGCTGTGATTAAGATGAAATTCATATAGGACAAAATATTTTGTTGCCAAGTGCTAAAGTTCTATTGCAAATCGATGGTTACAGGTCATCCTGCCTAGATCAATGGCGGGGAAGCACTTCTCACCCCCCTGCTACGAAATTCAATAATGGTGGGGGCGGGGGGGGGGGGGGGGGTGCGAAGAGTGGTTTCACTCACCTGCCGCCAACCCCCCCCCCGGCCCAATCCACCTTAAGTGTCGCCTCCTGTCAATGCTTTGCACCCCACTCCCTGCTCTAAATGCTTAGCAGTACCGGCCCTCTGAAAATTTGTTATTCTCACCCCCCGTCTTCCGATTACCACCTCAACATGTAATCCTTCCACGACACCTTCATCCAATCCTTCTGTGCCACGCGCTCTCCACCTATTTTAATAACTATTATCGTTAACTATTCCTGCTATCCATCGCTGAATAAATGCTTTATCCGATGCTGAATAAATGCTTTCTTGTTGCACTATAAATGCTCTATCTATTGTTACAATCATTTCCCGTTAAGTTATTAATTTTCTAATTAGCCCGTTATTAATGGCTTTTGTTGTAACAGTATCTTAAATTTCCCTATAAATACTCATTTTCCCCATTACAACTTCTTTCCTTACTATTCCATTGCTTCTAAATTATTTAGTTTCCTGCAAATTCATTATTGAGCCAAGTTTATAACTTGAATCATATCTCTTTTATATCTGTAGTTTTTTGTCACAATACCACTTCTATCTATTATTATGTCTCCTAAGAAGAAGGAAAAATATTTCCCTAGTTCTTCTTCAGCACAAGAAAACCCGCAAGCTCCCAATCCTCTTGATCTCGACCATATTCCATTAGTCGATCAATACTTCAAAATCATACATACTGAATGTGAATTTGACATGCTTGAACTATAAAATTGGCTCAAACAAACATACCTTGATTCAGAGGATTAAAATAAACCTCTTGAAATCAAACCTTCCTCTATACATGTTTCCCCAGGCTCATTCTTTTGCTAATTTGGTTATTTGGTGTCATTCCAAGTATAATACATTGGAAAGAACAATAGTGGCTCATAATGGTGACATTTTGATAACCATCAATGTTGAAGCCATAAAGAAAATGATTTTCATACCTGAGAGTGATTCCCTCAACTCTTTCCCTCATGCAGCTCTTATTGACCTATATCATAAAGTTACATTTCCTCAAAGAGCCAAGATCTTTGAGATTTTTCTCCCTAAAGATGTTGAACTTCCCAAGAAAAATCCTCCTTACTCAGCATCCATGTTTCCGCAGAGAGTGAAGAAAATTATTTCCCTCATTGCCTTCCTGTTACACTACCCATTAGATCAATGTGTAGACGAGGCTACCTTAGGTTATTTTTCTATCTTTTCGAAAGAAAACAATCCTACCTTCATGTATAACTAAAGTTAATTTTTTGTTAATGCTACACTTGAGAAGCCTATAAATATTAGAACTGAAGGAGTATTCAAATACTCTTATGTCTTATTTCACAGGTTTATTTTTCAGCAGAGAGACAAATTACCCATTGTTTTGCACAAGTAGGATCAACAGCAAGAAGATCAATCAATTATTCATTGGACCATTTTAATCAGAAAGAACTGAATTAACTTCAAATGTGTAAATTTCATAGAATGATTCATTGACCTAGTAGAACAACCTTTCAGCACTCAAAGTGAAACAAGAGTTAGTCTCAAAATCAAGAGGATCTTGAACTTTAGTGATCAAGTTAGAACAGGAGACTGGTAACTCTACTAGAACTACACAAAGATTAGAGTATATGGGTGTCAGTTGGCTCCATATAAGTTGCCAAAGTATGTTTCGATGAGAATTTTGTCTTTGGAATGCATTAGGAAAATGATGAATATGTATGAGCTACATTTCATATCAGGAAAGAGAAAATCACAGTTTAAGATTAAAGCATAGGTTGGGTCATTTATTTGCAACACCAGATCAGCTGGCTCAGAGGTATATGCCATACGCAAATAGATGGTTTTTCAACCTAGCTTCATTTGGTTCTATGATCCATTCAACATTATTTCAGATTTAAGGGTGGATCTTAGGCTAGTCCTTATAATCACACACCTAGTCCCGAGACTAAGAAATTTATAAATCAGGAACAGTGGGAAGAGAATACTCTTCAAGAAGCAAAGGAATAAGGCTTGCCTCCTTCTATTCATCGGAGTCTAGTTTCTCGAACTAAGCTTAACAAAAGGCCTAGATAAGGATCATCATCCTTAGCAATTGGAGAAAAGGAATTCATCCACTAGAAGAAGAAACCAAGGATTGAATCAAAGGCTACTACAATTATTGCAATTCAAGGTCAAAAGGAGCCTATTGTCATTAATCTGGATGATTCACAGGTACCTATAGGCGTTGAGGAGCCTGCAATTACTATTCCATCTTCCTCTTCTACTTCAAAACATTTACTAGAAATTAGTCAGTCTGTTGGACTAGGTGAAACAGAGGAGTCAAATTTTTTCACTAACTTTCTTGAGATCAAGCAGAAGAATAAGCTTTAAAAGCTAATGTCTATGCACAGTTCTAGAAGCAAACATTCACTTCACAACACAGGTCACTCACGACATTTGACAGTGAGAAGGGAAGAATGCAGATGGCCATTCTATAGGATCAAGTAGCTTTTCCCAAAGCTTCTTATGATTATAAGGAAAGTATAATCTCATTTGATGCCAATCGGATTCACCATTTGACCAAATGGGCATGCATAGGAAGTATGGTGAGATGTTGTTCTCATGCATGACCAACATTGCTATGGCATTGTCTAAGCTTGAAACTAATATGTCCAATGTGCAATCTCAATTAAATATTGAGAAAATATCATCTCTGGCTAAGGATAATAGGGTTAAGTCAGTGGAGGACTTAGTCATTAAAATAGGATATGACCCTACTAATGTAAAAGCAACAAAAGATATAATCATAAGGAAGAACACAGATATTCCAACATTGAGAAAAGAGTTGAAACTGCCTTCTAAAGAGGACCCCCAGACTAAGGAAATAACAGAGATAGAACAACATAAGGAATAAATGTTGAAATTGATAATTGAGAAAAAATTACATATTAAAACCATGGATGAACAAATTGAGAGCTTAAAGAAAAAGAGAAATTTGCTCAATTATCTATAGCCCCCATCACGACTATTCTTATTACATATTCATCAGCCATAGGGGAATCTATATTGATAACAGAGAATTTGAACAAACTTTCACAAGAACTCATTCATCAAAAGCAAGAGAATGAAAGGCTCCATTAGAAATTTTAGACTTTGGAAGCACAGAAAATAAAGAATGACAATTTGTATTTTGAGTAAATGAAGAAAACACACAGGTTGACCAAAAGGATTGAAGAGTTGCAGAGCCAGTGACTAATGTCACAAACCTTGGTCCAAGCCAAGGAAAGAATTTGGGAAGAAATTAGTCAATCCATAACTAAAATATGGCCATCCATTCAGATCATTTTCGAGTAGAAGGAACTCATCAACAAATGTCAAGTAGTCATTGATGAAGTGAAACAATTGCTTAAGGATAAACCAAATCGGGCTATTGATATGATAAAATTTCTTAATTGAAAGAGAAGGACAGAGTTGGAGAAATTATATATTTTAGACACAACAAAAACAATTTTAGAGATCGAGAAGGTTCTCCAAAAGAATAACATCATGACACAACTAGAAACTAAATGTCAAGCATTAAGGACCTTTGTTCAAAGGTTTTGCTTTAAGTTTAATTTACTTAATCAGAGAGTCGGGATTAGTAGCTCTAAATGATAGGCTTATCAGTTTGGGGGATTACTGCCCAGAACTTTACAACATAGCAACTGATAGATCAAGTTTTGCATACATAAAAGGGCACATTACAGGGAAGCAAGCATTGGATGCTTTAGATTTTGATTTGACCATTAAGCATGAAATAAAAAATCTTGTTATAAATAAACCCACTTTTGAGAAATACATAGAAGTAGATGAAGTTTATAAGAAGTTGGTAAATCTTACCATACCAAGTGAACAAATATGGGATCACTTCTTCTAAGTAATTAAGTAACTTTGATCTTCAACTAATAGACAACTTGGTAATGACTTTAGGGGACCATCCATCAACAAATTCCTAAATAATAATGCCACCACTTAGCAGTTTTAAGTTTCCTATTATTTTGTACCATTTTTGTAAAATTTTGTAAGAAATATCTCTAACAGATATTTAGTTGTTTATAAATAGCTCATCATTCAAGTTATTATGGGTTGAACCCTTGTATGAACATTCGAGTAGAATTGTAATTGAGCTGGAGATTTGCTGCATTAATAAAAGGATTATGAATTTGTCTTCTATAGTTTGTACTTCGTGTGAGTTTTTCTTTGTGATATTTCATAATTTTTTCTTCATATATTTAATTATTTATACAAATACTTGGGTAAGATGAAACTGAGTTTTAGCCAGTCTTAAATCCCCTGTGGAGTTTTAAATATTAATCACAGACTAGTTTATGAAGCTATCTATTACTGTAAACTCCCCTTTATCTATTAATTGTCACACCCTTTGGATTTGCTTAAATATATATTTTTTTGCAAGTAAACATCGGTTGCGTATATTCATTCTTATGACCAATTAAATATTATGTCTCAATATTTAACAAGTTATAATTCAACAAATTCTACTAATCATCCACTTTAAATCAAATTGCTATTTTGGACAAATAAACAACCTGTTCAATTAATTCTGCAAGTAAATAGGTTCACGCACTGGTCCAGGTGGATGTTGGTGGCCACCCACCTATCCCATTTGGAACCCCGCAACTAGCTCTTTCAGTTTTTTAGTTTCTGTAATTGTAGCACAATTTACTATTTTTAGCAGTTTTTTTGGGTCCTGAACTTGCAGAGCCGTTTTGACGCCCTAAACGACGTTTTTTGGGAAATCTGTGGGCAACATTGGTCCATGGACCGATGTTGCCCTTCCCAAAGTGGTAGTTCTCAGATAGATCTTTCTAACGAGCTATCAAATGTGTCAAACGGAGATCGTGTGCCAAAGTTACGACCCCGGGAAATTGATGTACCAATTTACCCAAAACGGGGACCACAATTTGGCGTTTCATCTTCTAGGGTTAGGTTTTGGAATGTGAAGGGTTTTCCATTGTTTCTCAACAATAAATAGGCCTTCGAGCTTCATTGTAACACTGTTTAGAATAGTTCAGAGGCATGTAGCCACCACATCTCTTCTGAGAGATAAGCTACCATTGCCCTAGTTGGTTTATTTCTATTTCCGGTTGTAAGCATATTTCAGTGTTTTCCATTCATGAAATGAAGTATAATTTCCACTACATCTTTTTGTATATGGTTATCTCTGTATTTTGTTGCATTCCTGTTTAAATCGGGATCAAGCACCGATTTTCAATCATTCATAACTAAGGTCATCGAACCAAATTATTGGTGTCCAACAACTTTTTCTTTATGGACCTTAAAAAAAGGGTATGTTCTGGCATTAATAAGTAGTGAATGTGTAAAGGACAATTCTTCCACGGCAGGATCCCAACTCTCTCAGCAGAACTCCATATTTGTTGATGCTCACTCACTAATGAAAATTCCCACTAGATGCTTCACTGATGTTGTTGCGACTTTCAGTCTCACAACCACTAAAAATGCCCAATGGCTGCTTCGCTGATGTTGTTGAGACTTTCAGTCTGACAACCTCTATCAATTTCATTGACATTTTCCCCCCTTTATCCGCTGAAAGGAGAGACAAAGTTCTTCAAATTATTTCTGAACTCCCCCTTGAGGTGTAGGAGTGTTTCACTAATGTACTCCCCCATTCAACTGCATGAGAGTATCGTCTTCATTTTTACTGTTGGTTGCAATATGTGTGAGTGAATTCGATTGTAAAACTTATACAATCTTATGTCCGTAGATGACCATTCCTAGGGATCAATCCATGAATAATTAATCTTTAATCTAGTTTATTGTCATTTTTTCATGCATTGTGTTGATGAATGATTTGACTTCCCACAATGGTGACAAGGATGGAGATCAAAACACCGATCTTCCAAATGACCAGTTCTTTGATAATGAAGGCAGTTTGATTTGACTGCAACTTCAGTTTCCACGTATTTATGTTTGTCTTCAACTTTCTCAGAACTAGTCGATGTTATTGGTGCAAGAAGCCCTGCACTAACAAACTTGATGGGCCTTGAACAATCAAGGATATGAAAGTTGTGTTCATCTTTGTCATATCCTAATCCTCGTCAATTTTTGTTACTTTGGATTTCTTCCCATGGCTTGATGAATGGTTTGGAAGAAAGTTGAACTGGATCAGGGACCACTTCGACACTTGAAGTTGTTGTCGATCACCCATTGGCAAATTTGTTGATGCTCACTTGCTGATGAAAATTCCCATTGGCTGCTTCGTTGATGTTATTGAGACTTTCAGTCTAACAACATCTATAAATTTCATTGACATTTTTCCCCTTTTGTCAGCTAAAAGGAGAGACAATCTTCTTCAAATTATTTCTGAACTTTCCCCCTTTAGGTGTAGGAGTGTTTCAGTGGTGTACTCCCCCACTCAACTGCACAAGAGTACCATCTTCATTTTTACTGTTGGCTGCAATATGTGCAAGAATTTGATTGTAAAACTTACACAATCTTCTAACCATGGATGACCATTCCCAGGGATCAATCCATGAATAATTAATCTTCAATCTGGTTGATTATTGTTCTTTGTTGCATTTTATTGATGAATGATTTGACTTTCCACAATGGTGACAATGATGGAGATCAAAACATCGATCTTTTAAATGACCGGTTATTTGACAATGAAGGCAGTTTGGTTTGATTGCAACTTCAGTTTGCGCATATTAAGGTTTGTCTTCAACTTTCTTAGAACTAGCTGATGTGATTGGTGAAAGAAACCTTGCACTAACAAACTTAATGGACCTTGAATAATCAAGGATATGCAAGTTGTTTTCATCTTTTTCATATCCTAATCCTCGTTGATTTTTGTTATCTTGGATTTCTTCCCATGGGTTGATGATTGGTTTGGAAGAAAGTTGAACTAGATTAGGAACCACTTCAACACTTGAAGTTGGTTGGACCAGTGACTTGGAATTATAAGTTGTATCTGTAGTGTTCAAAGACTTGGAAGCATCACTGTTCTCTAGCAACTCAATTCTTTATAGTTGCGACTCCAGTTCAAGGAACTCAATCATTTCATGTGCATGTTGAAGATGCACTTGAGTATCAACAAGAGTTGTTTTGCTGATGTTAACCATGTTTCCAGCTAATGATAAACTATTTTTTTTAAGAATTTGGGACAGTTGAATGTGTGTCGGCATGTTTTCTTGCTCACTTTGTATTCAAGCTCTCTTGTGTTGTTGCTTATTGTTGATGCTTTAAACACCTACTAGAGTTTTATAACTTGGTTGCTTGATCTCTTTATTCCACACTCGCTTGATGATGATCCCTTTTCTTAAATGCTTCACTGACACTTTGTGAGTGCTTCAATCAACTTCACACTAGCTTGTTTGCACTTGATTTTGACACGCTCACTTCCTTGGTTTTTTGAATGACACGCTCTCTTGCTTTGTTGTTTGAATGACGTGCTCACTTGCTTTGTTGTTTGAATGACACGCTCGCTTGTTGTGTTGTTTGAATGACATGCTTGCTTGCTTTGTTTCTTAAGGCACTTGCGTTAAACACTAGCTTGATGTGATGCTCACTTGCATAATAGAATACACTTGTTTGATGATGATTGATTGTTAGATGGCTTGCTTGAACTTGCTTGATCGATTATTGACACTTTGTGCTTTCTTGAATGTACTCACTGAATGTGCTGAAAAAGAAAGGAAGGGTGGTTAACACTATCAAAAATTCACCCAAGAGGCAAATGACAAATGACAAATGACTCAGTTGAAGACTTATTTGACTTAATGTATTCACCTTAACAATTAAAATTAGGGTGTTGGTTACAACCGAGAATGTAGCCATACAATTCAGTTAAAGAATGTTTATCTGCAAGTGATACAAAAGGTGTTGATGATGTTGATGTCGTCTTGGCTTGAAATGCTTGATTTTGTAGCGTCCTTAACTTGATTGCTTTGATTACATGGTGTGAAATGTGCTTGCTTGGAAGATCATCTTATAAAGTTGATGATGTGACGCTTTGTGCTTGTGTACTTAAGCTTGGTTACAGGAGCCTGGTTAAGTGTTCTTATACTTAAGCTTGCTTATGTGACTGTAGTTGTTTAAGCATAGTATAAAGACATCATTTTGGTAATTTGAATACAAGTCATGTACACACATTCATTACAAACGATGTACCTAAGATCCCCTTATTCAATTTTAGCTGGATCTAGGACACAAGCACCACAAAAATTATGATTTTATTAATTACTAGAGTACATCAGTCTTCAATGTCACAACGCCGTCATGGAAAATTTTCAATGAGAATGTCACACTTGGAAGCTTTGGAGGCAAATTGTCTTCAAAAACTACTTGCACTGACTCAATCGCTCTCTAAATAAAATATTACTTTGAATTACAATAATGACTTTCACTTACCACAAAAATTCACTTATGACTTCATTACATAAAAGAAATTACAAATAATCCTTATCTCTCCCAAACTTATCACTCCAAAACATGTCCTTATTCCTCCAATGGCTTGATATCACTTTATAAAAAACTCACTTTATGATGTAACTTAAAAAAGTGAAATAATGTTTATGATTTCACTTTATAAAAATGAAATGAATTGAAAAAGAAAAATTTTGTGCACCGTTCCTGTTACACTGAAATTTTTCACCATGACTATCTACAGTTAATATGGCTCCATCAATAGTCATATTATCCTCCTTGTCAAGCCTAATATCTCTGCTCTTCATGTCAAACTTCAAAAAAGAGAGAAAAGTCACTAAAAAACATGTTTATCTCTGGGTACGCAGGTTCTCTCTACCTTGCCTGCGTGTACGCATTCCAAACTCATTATACCTGCGTACTTGTACGCTCTGTAAGCCAAAGGATGGGTGCGTACCCCTGTAAAGGTCAAAAGGCGCGAGTTTCATCTTAAAAAAGTTACTTGTGGTCACTTCTAGAGCCTTCTAGAAGAGTGTTTGACGTGTATTGAGCACTTCCAGATGGTTCATGCATCCCTATGATAGAGGAACTTATCCCATCAAGAGAGGAGCTACCCCATCCAAAAGAGGGAGTATCCCATTGATGTTGGAACTGAATATCTTCCTCTAGAACACTATAAATACAAGCATTGGGCCAAGGGAGGGGAGGTTGAAAGCTGAACATTCCAAAGGGTAGATGCTGCTGGAATTAGGACTTCCATTGTAAGCTTGTTAGGAGAGATTACCATCCTTTCCTTGGTTCATTTGGAAGTGGGTGAGCTTGTCAAAGTAGAGGAAAACTCTTGCTGGACCCTGGGAGGAACTTGCACAACACCAAGGCTCAGGTTGTAATGGTTTTTTTTTGTTTCCTTAATACAAATAAGTCCATTCTTCTCAATGATTTGTTGTTAATGAATTGTTTCATATACTCCTTGGTCTATATGTTGAATATGCTTTGTTTTATGGAATATTCAGGTGTTATGTAATCGTTTGATTGTTAGTGCATGCAGGTTTCAAAGTGAAGGAGGAGCTCATCCGGATCAGCGAGGCTGGACTGCTACAACGAGCGTTGGACTTGAGGTAGGATCGAAAAACACTTGGTTTCTCATAGAATAATGTATGTTTAGAGAAGGATTGCTCTTAATTGTCTTGTTTGTCACTAGAGAGTCTTAGACTCCTGGGGAGGTTAGTTTTGTCAGCAAAAATAACTCTTTCCGCATGACAAATTGGCGACTCCGCTGGGGACTCCATTGATGTGCTTGACTTTACCTTTGAGTATTACTTTGATCTGGAAAGAGTCTTGTTTCTTTTGTTTTTTGATTGCTTGACTGTGTTTTTGGGTGGCTTAAACAGGCTGCCTGCGTACCCTGTTAAAATTGAGAAAACTTCATTTTCATTAGTTTTTCCTTTTAGATTTTGTTTTTCTTAGTCTTTACTACCTAGATCCACTGGTTGACTGTCAAGAATCTTCACCTACACTTATTCCATTAGTGTCGAAAGTTTTAGTGAAAATCATTGAGATTTTAGCCTTAGGGTTTCGATTTTATATTGGTCCTGTAGTGACTTTGGGTTTAGAAGTTGCGAAGCCTTAGATATCTCTGGTTTTGTCAGTCTTCTTAGGAGTCGGACCAGTCGTAAAGTCTACCCGCGTGATTGACCGACCTTTATGTTGCCTCTTTGCAAAATTTCAATATAGCTTGTTCATTTAAAGTCGTGAATTTCATTTTCAAAAAGAACAAAAGGAGTTGATTTTTTGTTTTGATCAGTTTGTGATTCTGCATAAACTAGTCCTTGGATTGATTATTGCCAAGTAAAACATCCCAAAATAATCCTAGTAGGCTTTCTCTTCTTAGATTTACTTGTTAGTAAAAGATTAGGTAAATTTCCTTTGATTTGCTTTTAAGTGATTTTTCATAGATTTTCATAGATCTTGAAATTGCTTTGATTAGATTAGTTTTACATGCTTTTATTAAATGGGAAAATATCAACGATCTCCTTTGTAAAGTTTGCTTTAGAGTAGCATTTGACGTCTTTGAAAGAGAAAGGAATTTTTTCGTGAAGTAAAGAGTGGTCATGTTTTGTGCGCTTTGAAAGATAAAGAGAATTGTTTCTTTGATTGTCTTTTAAGAAAGTTGTTATCAAAAGATTGCATTCTCTCAACTCTCTTAATTAGAACATTCATTGAAAAAGAATGATATAAATCATCTTAGGTGCATCTTTTAGAGAATTGGAGTCAAGTCTATACACCACTAAGTTTCATCTCCATCACCTTTGTCTTAAAGAACAACCATTAAAGTCAACGCTTAAAGTAAAATTAACTTAGAAATTTTTATTTTTCTAGGGCTCTGAAACACCAACATAGATCAAGCTAGTGTCTTGGAGTAGGTGAGTAATTAACTCTCCAAGACTATTAAACCAAACAAGTAGCTTATCTTGTGATAGGATAAATCCAGCTGTTGCATTTATACTCTGGGAAAGCTCCTCTTAAAGGA
>APFE030576333.1:8238-27547 GCA_000404065.3 Pinus taeda | reverse complement strand
GTTATTATTCTTGATTTTTTCTTCCAAATTATTTATAAGCATGAATTCTTAAATGCTCTTGCTTTACTAATATTAAACACATAATACCATCATATCCATTCCTGAATAATTTGCATAAGAGATTGAAACAGAATTTTCTTAATTGTACTCTGTTTCCAAATCTTATTATTTTTGATGTTTTCCTCTAAATTAGTTATAAGCATGAATTCTTAAATGCTCTTGCTTTACTAATTTAAACACTGTTGGTTACTATAACGAAGGATTCTTCATTGCTCTTTGTTTGTAGTCATTTCGTTTCTTTCCTTTGGACATGATGAAAGACTCTTAGTTGCCTTTCATCCCTTCAAAAGCATCCCATCCACTTTAAATTTTAAGGATTGTTCTCTGTCTAGCTATGTTGCCCTGTAATACCATCTTGTGCTTAGAATAGAAATCCAGTAAAGCCATCCTTTGACTCCATAGCCCAATGGAGTGAATGCTCTCAATCTTGCCCTTAGTTTGTGGATTCCACCATTTTCCCAAAACAAACTCTTGAATCTATAACTAGCCTAAAACCTTCCAAGAACAAAGATAAATCATAAAGAGAGAGCCCTCTCTGGATGCAGAGTGGCTAGATTCTGCATCTAAAAGGTTGGTTTGTGTTTACCTCAGGTATACTTTCCTCTTACACAACTTCTAGGAAAACCTGAGTGATAACATAGTGGCGACTTCACTGGGGACCTGAATCATTTTATTAATACTATTGTTTGATTTATAAGCTATGGACAGAATCTGAAGATCAGCCAGATAGCCTTTGAAATTTATTTTTCTCTGCAATTGCAAAAGTAAATAAATGCTGCTTCAGTGTATTTCTGATTTAGCTTATATATTGAATCTTAGTTTCAAAAATTTTAATAAGATTCTCTAGTTTAAACATATCTTTGAGAAATCTTAATCACACATCATTATTTCTTGAAGAATTTGTAGAAGTTGTATTTATTCTTTCAATTAAAACCAAAAATTCAAAAAAACACACATATCTTTGAGAAAATCTTAATCACGCAACTTTATTTCTTGAAGAATTTGTAGAAGTTGTATTTATTCTTTCAATTAAAACCAAAAATTCAAAAGAAACACACAGTCTAGGAAACTGGCTTCAGAAAGGATTCGACATACTAGGTCAAACCCCGACCCCAATCCACCACCAATATTTGAAAATCCAAATCTGATTCCCAAGGTTCTTAGAAGACAAGGAAGTCAAGAAAGTTCTGAAAGAGGAAGTCAGGAGAGTACAGGAAGTTCTAGACCACTTTCTAGAGCTGCATCTTGTCCTGTGAAAATTATATATATTGATGACATTCCTTTTGATGCACGATTTGAAACATCTTTGTTTGTAAACTTTTCTAAAACTGAATTATCTAGATTAGTTCAATTTGTGTCACATCATCTTGATAAAGAATTACATAACTCTATTCAGTCTAAACAAACCTTTGAAGAAAGTTCAAACATTTCTGTGATTACTGAAGCATCCCCAAGTTCAGTCACTTTTTCTCAAACTTTTCAAACACTTGTTATCCCTTCTATTCCTCCAGCTCCTCCTGCCAGACCATCAACTCCTATTACAACACTTTATCTTCCAATGGCTAATCGATACGCCCCTTTATAGTTACCAACCAACCCTCCAGCTTTACCTCAGGATTACCAGAGTAAAATCACACCTTTTGATGGATCAAGTACTTACACAGCTCAAAACAACACCAAAAGAATGACTGATTACTTTGAGTTTTATGAGATTGATACTGATAATATCCGAATGAGAATTTTCGTTCAGAGTCTTACTGGAGAAGTTAGAACTTGGTTTAGAGCTCTTACCCCAAACAGTATTGCTAATTTAGAAGCTTTGTATAGGGCATTTCTGAATAGATGGGAGAAAAAGAAGGATCCTCTTCAGATCCTATCAGAATTTGAGAAATTAAGAAGAAGGCCTAACGAAACTGTGCAAGATTACATTATAAGATTCAATGAATCATATAATACAGTTCCTCGAAACTTAAGACCCCCTCCTGACTCTGTGTTGGTTAAATTTCCAGATGGTTTTGACTCTGATATATCTTATTCCCTTAGGGAAAGAGCTCCTCAAACGCTAGAGGAAATGCAAAGCATAGTGGTGAGTGAGAAGCAAATCTGATAGAAAAATAGGCCAGAGCTAGGGCAGAGAGAAGAATGCCTATGAATGAAGAACCTTTAGCTTTTGAAAAGAAGCTAGATGTAATCATTAAAGGTATGGAAAGATTAGGAGACGGAGTGGAAACCATTGAAAGAAAGTCTTCTACTGACAATCAGAATATTGCTAGAAACCCGAACTTGAGGAGGAATCTGAATCAAAATAGTGGAAAGAATGTCCCTGATCAAAACATTAGGCCACCTTTCCAAGAAAACTTTGTTAAAGGTTCAACTTCTGAAGAACCTACAGAAGATGTAGAAATAAACAATGTAACTGATGACAAAAATGAACCAGAAGTCGTCCTATCCTAGGATGATCAAGAGAATCACATCCTCGAAACATTCCAATCTCATTCAGGTGAGACTTTTGATTTTAAGGAAGGTTATGACACAGCGATCTACGAGGTTCATAAACAGTACAACTTGAGAAGTAGACAGATTGATGTTCCTGAGAAGCAACAGAAAACCACAAAACAAAATGTCAAAGGTAAACAAAACATTCCCCTTATACAAAACATTCCCCCTGTACAAAACATTCGCCAAGTACAAATTTTGTCTAGGATAAACCCCAACCCTTCAAATCCAATAATTGAAGATGTCTCTGACAACCAACCAATCAATAAACAACAATCTACTACTTTTCCTCTTGTGGAAAATGCAGAAGACACAGTAGAAGTTAGTCCAGAAACGTCTTCAAAACAAAACTTTATTCATGAAAATGAGAAAAACATTGAAGACCCAAAAAACAAAGAGAACCCAACTGTGCAAAACACTAAAACTCAAACGGAAAAACCTTTCAATCTGGAGGCTGAAATAGGCAAACTCAAGATAGTTGTTCCTTTATCAGAATTGGCTAAACATGATGTCTATAGGAGTCATATTACCAAGTCCCTAAACATTAACATTACTGGATTGGATGATTCGGTAAACATTCTTGATGATCAACCCAAACTTCTTTTTGGCCCTGAGGTTAATGGCAAACCAAAAAGTGGAGGAACTCCTCCATTTTATGTAAGCATGAATGTTCATGATAAGATACTCCATAATGCAATGCTTGATTCTAGAGCATCTCACAATTTGATGCCAAAAGCAGTAATGGAAAGATTGAATCTAGATATTACCAGACCATACAAAGATTTGTTTTCATTTGATTCTAGTCAGGTAAAATGTTTAGGTTTGATTAAAGATCTGTGTGTCACTTTGGTACAATACCCTGCTAAGTCTGTTTTAATGGACATAATAGTTGTCGATATTCCACCTAAATATGGTATGTTATTGTCTAGATCTTGGGGTGCTAAACTTGGAGGATCAATTCAATTAGACATGTCATATGCAACTATTTCAGTATTTGGTCAGCCTAAAAGGTTATATAGAGAAAGCTTGATGAAGTACTTAGTCAGTAGCCATGAGAAGCCTGAAAACTTCCCTGTTTACTCTGTACATTTTGATATGGATTCTTTCATTTTATACAATGCTGAGTTAGATCTCCCTACTGAAATAGAAGCTCCAGAATTCGAAACCATAAACAAAACCACTGTTAAAATTGAAGAAATCTATGAAAACAAAGAAACACTAGATGATCAAGAAATACCTGAAGAAACTAAACAACTAGCTCCTGTCAAGAAACGCTTTAAAACAATTGATGAAGATTATGAACATGAAGTTCTATGGCATTTAGAGTTTGATGGCTCAGTAAATCAGTAAATGGATTATATCTTAGTCCACAAAACATGATATAATTCATGTTTTACCTCTCGTGGAAATTTTAGAAGTGCTCAAATATGCTAAGTGAGCTACTTGGAGAATTATGCTAAGTGCATGTACCACTCTTTTCTCTTTACACTTAATATGCTTGATTTCATAATAAAATTATCTATTCAAATCATACCATCTAGATTTTCTACCATTAAATTGTGCTAATCAAAAAATATGTCTGATCTCCATGATTTGACATCAACACAAATATTCTTCCAAATAAATAGTGTATCCACACTTTTATTGAATAAATTATTGTTGCAAGGTCCAACTCATGAGTGACATAGTTATTTTAATTCTCATTTATTTTTCTTGATTCATAGTAGACTACATGTCCTTCTTCCATCAAGACTCTAGCTGGGACTTTCTTATAGGCATCTACGTAGGCCACAAAATCCTTTTCTGGATTTGTTATCCTAAAAATAGGTTCATGTGTGAGAAATCTCTTGAGTTGTTCAAAACTATCAATATACTCTAATTTCCATTGACATTTAACTTCTTTCCTCTACAAGGTTTTGATTGGATGCCGAATCAATAATATCCAACCAATCTGATGAAGGATCTAACCCCTATCACATTTCACCAATTGGACCACTCCATTACGGTCATAATATTTTCAAGATCATTGGCTACACCTTCATTTGGAATGATATGTCCCAAATATTGAACTTTTGATTTAAAGAGGTCATATTTTTTGAGTTTGTGATAAAGTTTGTGTTCCCTCAATAACTACAAAATTTCCTTAAAGTTCTCTCCATATTCTTCTTTGCTTTTTTTTGTGGACTAAGATATAATCCATAAACAATAACATAAATTTATCCAGATATTGGTTGAGCATATTTTTTATTAGGCACATAAATGTGGAGATGGAATTTTTGAGTCCAAATGGTACAAAAACAAACTCATAATGTTTGTATCTTGTCCTTAACAGTGTCTTATGAATATATTCGTATTTAATTTTGAAGTGAGGATAACCAAATCTTATATTCATTTTGGAAAATACGATGGTTCTTCTTAAATGGTTAAACATAATCATCAATTATGGGTAGTGGGTATTATTATTCATTGCAGATTTATTCAACTGTTAGTAATCAATACACAACGACATCCTTCTTATTTACAAATAGAATTGGGGCTCCTCGGGGTGACACACTTGGTCTAATATACCCTTTATCCAACATATAATTTATTTGTAGCTTTAATTCTACTAGCTCTAACATGCTCAAGCAATATGGACCCCTAGAAACTATTAGGATGTAGCAATACTAAAAGGGAGGGTGAATCATTATTGCGTAAATATTATAAATTTTTGTAGGATAATAAATTTTCAAAATTCAAAACTTTACAAACACATGCAACAAATCAACCACAAATAGCAGCACACAAAGAAACTGATATTCTAGGTTGAAACCCTCTCAAGGTAGAAAAATACCAATCTTCCTCTTCTCTATTAATTAACAAAAAAAAAACTCAAATACAACCTTTAGCTAGCCTCCACTAGCAGGGAGCCCGTACTCCTTAATAATGAATGTTGTTGGCTATAACCAACAAGGAGCCACCACTCCTATAATAATATGGCTAGAATCCACTTGCTTGAGAACACAACCTTAACAATTATACTTCTTAAGTTTAAAAGATAATTTTTGAACTGATATAACAGCTCAAAATATAAAAATAACTCTTCTACACATTCCTTCAATTGCCACTCGAAATTAGCTTATCAAATTCTAAAAGATAGAAAGAATTCTCCACAAGTTTTCTTTCAAGCCAAGTCTTCAATCCATGTTTTTGGGGCCTCATAATCACATTACGTTCTGCTATAGTGTAGAGCCTAGGAACATCTAAGTGAAATCTTATTTTTTCTCTATGTCAAAGATATTATATTTAAATCTATGTATATGGCCATGTATTTTTGTTGAATAACACTCCATGTATTTCTATAGCTTCTAGGCTCAATTTTCTAGTTAATTAGTTCTTGGAGTTAGAACTCGTCAAAGAAATATAGATGACTCGAAATGTGAGTAACTAAGGCTATACATTTATATTATTCTTGTAAATGCTATGTTGTAAAATGATTGTGTAGCCTTTTCATGAACTTAATTAATGTTACAAGTTTTAGTAAAGTTCAAAGTTCATGTACTTTATTTCCTCCTATAAAGTGTCACAAGAAAGTAAAGTAACATGAACAACTCATTACAACAATTAGATCAATATCAAATTTATGTACACATGTATATCCTTCTATGTTGAATGTACAGAAAAAAATCAGAACAAAATTGATTTTATAGTGACCTTAAAAATAGCTCATTATTTACATTCAACACTCATGAAATGTTCTTGAAAGAAACTAGGTTGCATTTCCACTAATCAAAGTTAGAGCATTCATGACCCTTTGGATTGACATGAAGAGTTGAAAATATAGAAGTTGGGTGAAAATGAAAAAAAGATTGACAAATCCAAAGGAACAATTATGGATTCCTTTAGATCAACCAAAACATGGTGGGTAGACGAGAACTCAAGAATTCAACCACTAGAACATCCATAATTTTTAAACTTTCCATTTCTTGTAAAACCCTTTTGAAATTTATCAAACAATTAAAGATACTCTTCAAAAAACCTTGATAAATTTTGCAAAACTAAAATAAACCATAACACTGATGCACAAGTTTATTTTAGTTAAACAATTTCATCCAATTAATATGACAGATCAAGCTTACAACAAAAAATTCCATGAAAATTGCATAAAAATGTGTTTATATGTAGCAAAATACAAAATTTGAAATGGGTAGGTGAATATACATGATAAGAAGGAACAATCAACCTAAGAGTTACTTTACAATTATTCCTCATAAATCTTTAAAAACTCTGAGAAATTCCCAAAAAATATGACAGAGTTTCCATACAACCAATATTTCTCGCCCCTCCCTTAAATTTACAAAAATGAGGCCTATATAGGCACCCAAGAACTTATCGCTCACCCTAAACCACTACTGATATTTGAAAAGCCTCCAAGGTTATTTACAAAATTATGAATTGTACTATAACTAACTTCTTCTAGAAGCTTCTTGAAAGATCTGCCAACTGTGGAGTGGGTTCCTTTATATTTAGCTATAACAACTCTTCTATGTCTCTTGTTTGGTTGTTTTCTAGGCTCTCTTTCTCTCTTGGCTATCACCACATGGATCAGGCACTGTTGTGGGTGCATTATTGACAATGTCTATAGTGTTGATGGTGTCAATGCTCATGCCAGTGGTGTTACATGCTGAAGTCACAACTATTGTTGTACCTATTTCCACGGTGGAGTTCTTGAGCTAGAGCCTACATTTTTTGATGTGCCATGCGATATTGGTGGGATTCCCTTTTGAAGACTTATCTTGTAGAGGGCTAACATATTTTTCCATTCGTTACCCATTACAAAGTCGCATGTTTAGGCATCAAGGATGTGTCCTTCCAAAGTGGTGACTACCTCATAATCCAGCTTTCAAAATTCCTTAAAGATGTGTTTCAATGTGCAAATTATCTCAAAATTATATTTGAATAGGTTCAAAAAATCCTTTCCTTTTAAATGGTGTTTGTCTTCTCCAAATCCTTGTTGGTCTTCTTTAATAGAATTCAAGCTACTCATAAGGGCTTTGTTGGTGTATACATTGCCATGTCCATCAAAGAAAGGCAGTAAGATTCTCTTGTACAACATCTCACATCTACTTTTGAAGTCTTTTACCTCATTTTCCATATCTTTGGCTTTCTTCTCCACCAGTGCTATCAATTTGTGCTTTCTCTTCAGTTGATTAGCATTAGCCACTAGGTAAGTTCTATTCATGTTTGCCTTTGTAACCTATTTATTTGGTCATTGGATTGAGATAGTTTATAATTGTTTCTTCATTTTCCAGAGTTTCCCCAAGGGTGCTTTTTGGTGCACTCATTTATCTCCGAGCTACACTAATAGTTTATGATTTTTTTGGATTAGCTCTAGGTGTCCCCATTGTTTTTCTTCTTTCTTCATGATCAATTCCTAGATGATTCTTCTAGCTGATTTGGAACATGACTTACTCGGATGTTTTCTTCTCAGAACACCTAAATTGGCCTCAAACTTTTCACCATGCTCCTGGGCTCAGTAAGTCTCTATCATGGTTCATTGAATATTATTTTCATTGGCCTTCAGTTTTTCATCTCAAGATATGAGTAAGGATTGCAAATACTTTGCATCTTAAAATATTGTCAAGGATTCTACTTTCCCTATCAATATGTCAAAAGGTTGTTGAGACTACATGGTCTCATATGTTTTATCCTTTCTCCCTTGTATATATGTCTCTAGCCCTGTGATATAATATTTTTATTACTTGTTGTCTATGAGGGCTTCATGTATCTTTAACTTTAGCTCTTCACTTTGTTTCTCCATTGCTTCCAACTCTACCATCTCCACAATATTTGTGTTTTCTATTTGGAGTTGATTCTTCATGGAGACAATCTCCCTGTTCTTTTTCTCCAACAACTCTTTACATTTCTGAAAATATTTAGGCATTGTGGCCAAGTGTATAATTTTATCTTCCAAAATTTTAACTTTATCTTGTTAGCCCTACCAACTATCTTCAATGTTTGAGTTGATCACTAGCCTTAGAATATATAACTTATAGTTTCTTAGTTGTGGCATTTGTTCAGTGCATTTACCTATGTACCAAGTGTGTTACTTACAGGTTCAAGTCCATGATGTGAATATTTGGGATATCATCTACACACAAAGACATGTGACGTACTTTCTAATATGACATCAACATCACATTATCCACTTTGGATTCCATTACCACCATCTTGAAAAGTACCCTTTCATAGTATAAAGCACTCTAGAGCTCTCTAGCAGGTATCAACTGATTTTATGCTACTCAGATATCCATTTTTCTTTTCTTAGAGGATTGTTTGGAATTTTTTGTTAATTTCTCTAAAATTGATATGTGTCTAGGCTTGGACTCCACTCCTAACTCCATTGCCTCTAATTTCAACTTAGCGGAAGGCTAGGCCTCAACTTTAAATGTTGGTTTTTTTTGTAATGACAAACTTATTGTTCTATAGAATTAGAGCTTAGGGCTTCGTATCTTCATCATCTTCATAATATTCGTCCGTCGCAATGTCCTGATTTTCTTTAGACTCGGTTCTCATCCTCCATCTAGCTTGATGGGTTTTCCTTGCTTCTACCAAGAGGGATGAGAAAACTTTGGCTCAGTCGGTTTTAATATGGGCTTGACCTCTTCCCAGGTAGCCCTTGTCACATTCTCCTAGGATGGTCCAATTTGCTTTTATCTCGTCCTTATTTAACCTTTGGAGCCTAGTCCTGTTGGGGAATCATAACATAGACACAATGGATTTTCAAGTCACTCTAATTATTTATCTACCATATTGGGGTGATGTGATTAGCCTTTTCTTTGGAAAATATCTTTCAGAACTCTAGTTTATCATCTTAGGAAAACAGAAAGCCTGTGGAAGGACGACCTATACTAGACCAAACGCATGCATATTGTTATCATCCTTTAGAACATCCCTGGTGTTCAACACCATTATCATAGGCCCCTTCATGTCATCTATGGTTAATAGAGGATCCTGAACATTTTCATGTTCATCTATGATGTTCAATTCCTTGCTTTTCCCTTTAGCTTGGACATCGGTAGAGCTTTTGGTCGAAGATGTTGCCATTTACAAAATATTGAATTTAGTTGGAAAAACTGACTGAATGAAAATGGATGACAAGGAAAAGTATGAGACTCTTAGGTGATTAAGGAGGATAGTAATGGTACAACATGTGGTAGCGACGAATTGGCTAGTAATTCAAGGGAGTATATTGGAAAATTATGAAGGTATGAATAAATTGACATGCATAAAAAACAAGACTTAGGGTTTTGCAAGTAAATTTGAACTCATATTTGAATAGTTGTGGTGATAAGTGGTATCATATCCACATAGAATAGATGAATTGGACCTCAACATGCGATTCATCTACTAATGTTAAGCTTTACTAGTCAAAGGATTTATTCAAGCAACAAACATTTATGAGCTTCAAAGTGGAGCTTTTAGAGTGTTTTAACCACAAGAATGGCTTCCAAAGGTTTTCTTCACAATGGGAATTGCAATCATATTTCAAATTACTCAATCCATGCAGGAGTGTTGATAAAATTATGTTGAATTCTTAGGTGATAGCAGGACAATGATAGTGAGACAACAAGAGACAAATTGCAAAATGCTCGAATTATTTAGTGCTAATAAAAAAATTGGGTTACACATGGAAACATTGGATTGGGCAGAGAATGAGCAATGTTAGTGAGAGATGGGTTGCCATGTGGAGAGTATGACTATGTAAGGTGGTGGGCTCTAGTATTGCAGTAATAATGCTGCAACTCTTGGGACTCCCTTCTTTACTTTTGTCAACTCGGTAGTTCGTAACAAACTTGGAAGCGACAATGCTATGTGCACAAGTACTAGCTCTTGTCACAGGTTGTCACTATATCAGCAGGCACAAGTCCAATAGGAGAGTAAGCCAACTTCTATGAGCTCTTATAAAAATATTTTAACTATGATGGATGAAAGCTAACTCAAAGGAGGCTAATCTACTTGCAGAAAGAAGCGGAAAGCTGAAAGGAAATGCAAACCCTAGCAAACCCTAGTTTTACTGACTAACCCTACTTGGTGCAAGAAAAAGGATGAAAGCTACATAAATGGATGTCATTAACTCTTGGCAAGGTAAAGGGCATGTGTCTGAGCTACTTCTGAAGTGAAATCTGAAAATGAACATCTTTTTGTAGTTTTGAGTAATCTTGTAGAATTGTCATGCATGTGCTTTAACTGTTTTTGACTGTGCAGAGGTTGATTGATCAAAGGAAATGGTGAGGGAACCTATAGGAGGTTGGGAAGGTCAGAAGAGGGCCTAAGGGGTCCCTATAACCCTTCCAAAGAGTTTCAAAGTGACCGGATCTCAAAAAACCACTCTTGTGAGCTTCTACAGGAAGTCTGCATGGGTTCTACAGGATGTTCTACGGGATATTCCAAAAGAGGGTTTCAGAGGGTTGATGGTGGAAGAAAGGTGAAAAAGTGGAAATGGAGGTTGGATGAGGATGCGAAGGGGTCTAGGACTTGGTGAATGAGGCTGAGGAGTGATTAGGGTGATTGGATTCGTCAAGGATGGCAGGAGCAATGTTGCACAAGAATGAGGAAATTAGGGCAAACTGAGAAAATGTGGCAAATGAAAAGAAAGAGTCTAAGTTAGAGAATGGAATAGGTTTTATTGATGGGGTAAGGGTAGGCAAAGAGGTATCATAGGTGCTCTGCATGTTATTTTCCAAACTGATCAAACGAAGACTAGGAAAACCAGAGATCTAGCTAGTTTAACCTAATTTGACCTAAATGCTAGAAATCATGAAGGACAGAAGTTTATTGGCAGAAAATCATGTAAGACAACTATGAAAACCAAGCAGGAATGGATCTAAGCATGTAATCACAACTGGTACCAACTTTTGCAACTAAGAATCTAACACTAGCAATTGCATGAAGAAGCAAGAACAATGTTTTTATGGCAGCAAAGACACCTTGGTCTCAGCTCATGATCCCAAGGAGGGAGAGGTGAGATCAATGGTTTCTTGATGGCATTTTTCAAAGATATTTTTTGTTACCAACCTATTAAATCGACCTGAAACATGAATAGCTATTTCAATCATTAAAAATGGACTAAGTAACCAAGCAAGATTGTAATCTACTAGCAGAAATTATTGTATGAATACAACAAAAACATATAACAGTACACAGAGGAGGTCCTAGCACTTGGGTTGGGACCAAACCCAAGAGATATAGGCTCTTAAGAAGAAGCTCAGAGCTGATGCAAACTGAAACTGATTTTCATTACTCAAAAAATAACCATGTCACAAAAATGTTTACAGCAAAATCTCCAAACAGAGCTGAAAAACAGAGTAGCACTAAAGTGCACGATACAAATGTTCCAAAATTAACCTATGGAGGCTGGAATCCTTCCTTCTTATGCACTACAAAGACCTCCAACAACCCTCCTTAAATAAAGGGGCTCAACTGCTGAAACTGCAAGTAATCGGTCACTTTACGAAAAGCTGCTCGACTGCCCTTGGGAATCATCTTTGGTGGCCTGCTGAACTCCGAGCTAATGGTGGAGAATTCGAGGAAGGGGCCATTTAGTGTAGGAGACACCCTTCCTATGAATCTTCACCCTTGTTCCCTCGTGTTTTGCTGTCAACTGGCTCATTAATGCTTGACCTTGGTCCAAAAGTTGTCCAAAAATCTGCAATAACCACGTATTAGACTTCATGGGCAAGTGACTATTCTCATTCATTCAATTAACATAAATATACCCAAAATCATGCACAAACTATGAATAATGGTGGATTAATGGAGAAAAATAGGCAAAATGAGCCCAATAAGTTACCTATTTTTGGGGCTCATCATCACCCCCCGCTAAATGGGTTGTCGATCCTCTGAGCAACTAATCCAGCTTATCATTTTTTATTCCTTTGACTACCTCTCTCACATCCCAGGCTTCCAATGGGATGTCTTCTTCTTGGTCATGAAATCATGCTTTTCTTTCTACTTCCTCCCACTACCTATGTTCCTCTTCTTCTTTGACTCCTTCCAGCAGTCCTAAAAGCAAGGGAGGATTGAACTTTAAGCCGATCCAGTTGGCCTGCAGATTTTGCATTGACTGTTTATAGAGGGGAACTCTTGCCAAGGCCTCTCTCATCCTTGTTGGGGGGTGGTATTATCTTATTTTCAGGCTGTGGGATAGTGTGTTCCACCTCCTTGTGCAAGCATGAATGTAGCTATCCCCCAACAGTCTTTCCATGTCCTCAAAATGAGCAATGGCTTGAGCTTGTCGTTCAATGTAATCTGGTAGGACCTGAGGGTTATTGGCTCGGTGCTTGTGGGCAGATATTAAGGCTAAGGGATCCTCCGGCTCTGCTTTGATCATGAGTGGCTCGCTTAGCTCCCTGTTCATGAGATTTTGAATCTCTGCTGCCCTTTCTTCCTCATGATTTAACCAAGAGGCCATGGCCATAAGTTGCACATCTCCCACTGCAGCATTGGGGTCCCACACATTCATGTTTGGAAGGGCCAAGTTCTGTAAATAGAATTCTAATAATTTGGCCTTATCCTCTGCTGAGCTATTGTCACACAAAGCCATGAATTGATGGTAATTTTGAAATGGAATGGTGCCCCTTTGGGCCAAGGTGTTAATTTGGAACTACAACCATTGATCTCTAAGATATAAAGCATATAACTTTGCAGGTTGCCTACACTGCAAGGCCTCTATTGCCTAGTTAACCATGCAGGCTAGTTGGGCTTCCTTCTCTTGTACATGTTTCTTTAGAGACTGTATTTCCTCTGTTGCCTGTGATTCCTTCTCATGTAGTTGTTTTGTTAGTGCCTAAACCTCAGCCTAAAGGCCGTCCCCTCTCTGTTGTTCATCAGAGGTTTCTTTGTCTGCTGGAAGCCTTTCCTGTTGCTGCAGTTCTCCCAAAATGGGGGGCCTATGTTCCGTATGACTTCTTGTTGTGGCCACCAACAACCCCCCTCCTTATGAAGCGTTATTGCTAATACTAAATAAGTGGGGACCCTTAGTAAAAAATTTAAAAAATCAATTAGCGTTATATTTCCTTTTAGATGAAACTTACAACATCATGGAATTAGGGAAATACCTTTGAAGAATCTAAAAAACCTAAATTTCATAATGAAGAAAGTAAATTCACTCCTTAAAAGAAATCAAATCACGCAAAGAATGATAGGGTACCTTCTAAATGAGTCAAAATGATAAAAAAACGCGAGATTTCAATGCGAAACTCCATCTCATCGCATGCATTAAGAAGAACTCACATTAAAAAACCTTAAAATCATCGATATGTGATATCACATAATGCACATCGCAAAACCACATGAATTACACATAATGATTATAACGATTACGCGATCTGCAATCTTGCGATCCGCGATCTTGTGATTTGCGATCTTGCAATCTTGCGATCCTACGATCTTGCGATAGAACAACACGATGAAATTGCGGTAATGTGATCTAGCAATCTACGATATCACAAAGAAAAATCGCAAGACCTCTCCATCATAGTTGGTTTTGGCTCATTATTCGAGAAAACTTTTTCTAGGCCAAGAACTGGTCATGCACTTTAATTTGAATTAATGAGTTGTTGCCAGTTGTTAATGAAGTATGGTGTTGTGTTTTTCGAAGAACTAGTTCACGTCAGGTGGCGTGTTTTGCATATCTTCGGCATTTAAAATTTTCTTATCATTGTTTTTATCATTACTCCCACCTCAATTGTAAACTGCAGGAACAAAGGTCAAAGCATTATGCAAGGCAGTATGCAGGAAACTATGAGGAGGAAAGGCATTACTCCAATGTCCATTTCGGAAGGCACACCTAATCCACTTAAGGGAGAGAAAGAGCCGCAAAACTCTTCTGAAGCATCCATCACATATTTCTCATATACAGGCATGGTCGAATGGGTACTGAATGATGCTGATACCAGAAATAGGTAGTTTAATGCTCAGGGTCAAGAGCTCATGGAATCACTATTTTTACAAATTTTGAGCTTTATACCCGATAAGAGAAAAAGGCGCAAGAGGTGAAAAATGCATCAGGGAAGCCCAGATCAAGAAACAGAGGCAGTTTCCGATGCACGATTAGCGCAAGTTTTCTTAGCGATGCACGATTAGTGCTTAGCGCTAATCATGCATCGCTAAGAAAACTTGCTCGAAAAGGAATCCTTCTAATTACTTAGTCACCTGCAAGCATCGAAAATTGCAAGGAAACAACGATAGAAAAAAACTAGAAACAGAAAGATAAAGAAAAAGAAGAAACAATCCAAGGGTTAACCAAGTTGAAATGGGATTATTACCCGGCATACATGGTAAAGCCACATAGTCATTAGATGACTCTCAAGTATATCATCAATTTTGCTGAGAAGATAGTGCCAGCTCTTGTCGATTCTGTTTTCTTAACTCAACCAAGGACAGAAGACAGTCAGCCAACTCTACTCAGGCAAATACTGAATGCTTACAACGTTAAAGAGCAAATTTAGAAATAGTTAGATATTAGATTTAATTTTAGAAATAGTTTTTCTTAGAAAAAGGAGGGTCATTTAAACCGAATCCTCAATTTCTGTAAATAATTTATTTAGTTAGTAGTATTTAAACCCTTCTCATGCATTTAGAGAAGGGTCGAGAAATTTATCAAAAACTTGTCCTTAGAACATGCACTTTTGCACCCTCAAAGGAGGTTTTGATGAACAAATGGAATAGGGTTTATTTGATATTTGCATTTGATATCTACTACTGATGTTGCACTTCTGTACTCTTAGTGGATGTTAAATCAAGGAAAGATAAATCAATTATCGCTTGAAGCTCATGAGTAGGACTAGTTATAAATGGTACTTTTATCTCTTAACCATTTATGCTTATGTGTTAAAGTGATATTCTGTTTTTAGTTGTTTATATATTACAGTGTGGATGCCTGAGTTATCATTTGGCACTTTTGTACAGTGATAACTATTTATTTATGCTTAGGTATGAATAGCTCATTTATGCGATAAGTTTTTCACAACTGTTTCGTCTAACTTCTTATACGAAGTAGTTCATCCTTATTGAATTCTTTTCTTATAATATCTGAATGATGTTGATTACCAGTTATTGTTTGAAATCTTTTTAGGTCGCATAGAAGAAAGATCACACCCTGGGTTAGCATAAATTTTGATGTTTTTTGTTTATTAGAATACAATATCATAACATTAGATTAGAATTAAGATAGAAGTATTCCATTTAAAACAGAAATACCCATCTTTCTCACACACACACACTGAATTGGGAAACTAGTCCCATATTCCCAGTCAGACCCGCTATACCAAACGGATAAGGAGCTTCCAACCAAGGTCCGGACTGGGGGGGTATCCCTCTTGTTGTAGGTCCGATTTTCGGGGCCTTCAAGATATTTGGCACTAGGAGGAGGGCCTGAACTATGAATGGCAAGTAAATCTAAATCAAAATACCATTCTGAGAGTAAATCACCCTCACCATCTTCCTCAACTTCTCCATTACACTTAAATCCAGAGTTAGAAGTCACCGGAGCATCAACCGCTGCTACAAACCCTGAAATTTCGGAACAATATATTATAGAACCTCCTAAAGTCGAATCTATGATTCACAAACTTTAGCGATTTTCCATTTCCTCTCAAAGATCTGATAAATCTCAGGGCAACGTCACTTCACAGTATAACCCTGCTCATCCCCTGACCAAATTAAAGAGTGAAATGTTTGGTGTTCAGTGAACCGAATTACCTCTTCCCAAAAGGAAAAGAGCAAGGAAATCACCTAAAGGGTCCGACAACGAGACTCTTTCATCAACATCATCCATCTCAACCTCTTCATCGCGAAGTCAACCATCCACTCCTCCACTCCAGACCATTATCAATCCACCTAGTGGAATCCCTACAACTCCTCCTCAATCATCTGCGATCATAATATCCTCATCTTCCCAACCACAGGGATCATCTTCTACACTTCCCCCTGTTAGCAGTTCAGCAATGGCCCAATCTCCATGGAACAACCCTGGGGCAGTCTTAATGCCTGCACCCTTGAGTCAAATAACGGCCCATCCTGAGAAATGGCTGCCTAAGTTCAATCCCGAGGCAGACATGCTAGCAGAAGAGCACATAAACAACTTTATGCTATCCATTAATCTCAACGAGGTTACTAATGAAGATGTTGTTGTTCAACTATTTCCTTATACTCTGCAAGGAACAGCTGGATCATGCTACTTCTCATTACCCTCTGGATCTATTACTAGTTGGGACATCTTCCAAGACCAATTCCTAACCAAGTTTGGGGACGACAGGTCTACGGCAACGTTAATCAATGACCTATCCAACCTTAGGGCTGAATCTAGAGAGCCGATCAAAGAATTCAATCCGCGTTTCAATAAAATTCTAAACAAAATTCCTACTGCTTCCCAGCCAAGTGAGGAAGTGCGATGTGAATGGTATATCACTACATTACCATCAAACATAACAATCTTTGTGGACAGGGCTAATAAAATAACCTTAGCCGAAAACATGAAAGAAGACATAGCAGTAGAGAAATGTATAATAGCCCTAGAGAAGAAATCCGCGATAGAGAAATGGAAATCTAAGAAGGTCACCTTCAAAGAAGAGTCCAAGAAGAAACAAGCAAAAGATCCATTCGATTTGGAGGGATTGCAAAAAGTTCTGAAGACCATGTCCAATGAAATGGTCGACATAAAAAAGCAAGTAGTAGAAACTTCTTGAAAAAGGCCCTACAGAGCTTTTAAAAGAGGCCTGTCAACGGATTTAAGGCCACCCAATGCTATAACAAGTGCTGAATCCAAGGAAGGGAAAGAGGAAATTGCCACTAAAGGGCAAATCGATGATGAAGAAGTTGTAGAATTACAAGGAATGTGGGATTTCATCCTCCCACAAGAAGAAGATCAAGAAATATTCCCAGTTAACACACGAAGTAGAAATCAGCTTGATCCTCCCCAAACTACCCCAAAGCGAAAGAGCGCAAGCTCTACAACAAAGGATAAGGTCGCAACAAAGAAAACGACATCTAAAGCGACCCAAACTAGCTCAGTCCAAATAGATTCACCAACTCCATCTAAAACACTGATCATTTCGAATGAAATGAAGTACAATATTATAGAAGACATGAAAAAGACTAGGGCCAACATCACTCTATACGAATTAAGAAAGCTAAAGCGTCAACAAAGGATAATGATGAAAGAATTACATGTTGTACCAGTTGCACCTTTGCCTGCCGCTATAATTCCTCAAGCTTCCCAGAACATGGGAAAACCTCCAACTAATACGACTAACAAGATTGATCCAAACAACATTGCTTTAATTGGAGGAAGATCGAGATCTCATACTCCCCCTTTTCTCCTTATGAAATTCGTAACAAAAATGTACATAATTGTTTAGTGGATTCAGGTGCTTCATCGAATATTTTACCAAAGTCCATATGCGCCAAATTAAACGTTCAACCACAGAAATCCATTGTTCGCAAAGGTCAGCTGGATTGATCTCAAGTCGAAGTCATTGGCGAACTAAATCAAGTAACCATAAGGTTGTCATCCAACCCAGAGGTATGTCAAGTTATTTACATTTTAGTCGCTGATATCCCTGAATTTTATGGCTTAATTCTTAGTAGGGATTGGTCAGAAAAACTGCATGGATACTTCGCAAGTGACTGGTCGCACATGTGGCTGCCTTACAATGGTAAGCCAAATCAAATAAAAGTTGAACAAGAATTACATCAGAAGTACATAGTAAAAAAATTAGAGGGGGAAAATGAACCAGTAGCATATAACAGTAGCATAATTGGCAATTACTCAGTGGATTCTTTTCTCAACAATTTTAATGCTCATATGTCACCTTATTTAGAACATTTTGTTTTATCCTAAGTCGAAAATTTTTCTCAAACAGATAGTTCAAAATGTATCAATTTTTTAGATATATCTGTAAATAAATCTTTGTTTTGGAAATTATTTTTTGATGGTTCTAAATCTAACGAAGGAGCAGGAGCAAGATGCGTGCTAATTAGTCTAGAAGGAGATAAAATCATGTTAACATGCAGGCTCAAATTTGATTGTACCAACAATACAGCAGAATATGAGGCTTTAGTCGAAGGGTTGTACAAAGCAATTGGGTTAAACATAAATTACCTCCAAGTCTTCGGAGACTCTGAAATTGTAATCAAACAGGTACAAAATACTATACATTTCTTATCAGGTCATTAAAACACTACCAATCTTTAGTTCAAGATCTAACTGAGCATTTTATAGCATTCAATATTTCATCAATTCCCAGACTCCAGAATGCAAGTGCTGACCTTTTAGCTAATGTAGCTTCTAAGCTCATTCCTTCTGAAGATTTTAGTCCGGATAGATTCTCAATAGAATTAATCTCTAGACCTTCTATTCTTGACAACATCACAAATTGGAGAATATTCAACGATGATCCTGATATCATAAATTTCCTTACTTCTGAAGGATCCTACTCCAATCAAATAATTGACGAAGACCAACATGATCGACAACTACAACAAAATAGCACTAACAATGCTATACCTAAATCAGTGGTCAAGTTAGAAGATCTGTACAATTTGAAAGATCGGTTTAAAATGTCTACCAATTCAAAGCTCCAAAGTTCAACTTTGAATTTCCAATTAGTAAACCTAGGAACCGATGCCAAACCCCAAAACATAAATCTAGGCCTTGGCCTAGCCCCTGAAGAAAAACTAGCATATATTCGTCTTTTGAGACAATACAAAA
>APFE030576325.1:0-11301 GCA_000404065.3 Pinus taeda | reverse complement strand
ATTCATTTGTCCAAAGTTTTCCTGGTTGCTGAGCAATGCAGGGGATTGTAAAATTTAATCAAAGTTTCACTGGAGTTTAATTAGGGAAGTAAATGAGGGTCTTTCTGCAGCTTTGTTTTTAAATATTCTGAGAAGGGTAAAAACTTTACAACATTATCTTAAATTTTAGTTATTATTGGCGATAACTTTATAATGTTATCATAATTTGATAACTTTAAAACATCATTCTAAATTTTATTTAAAACATCATTCTAAGTTTTATTTCGAAACTAACTTCTAAGTATCTTTATCTTTTCCTATGTTTTAATTTGAGGCCACCAAAACAGTATGGTGTAACCCTCTATGTTAACCATTTGTCAAGGTTCATGGCATGGTAGCCATCTGTTAGGCTTCCCACAACTACTAAAAACAACAAAAGATCCAATTTTTTGCTTCCTCTCTTCCTTCTTGGTCTAGGATCAACATGTTTGGTACTCGATATCTCTTCGCTTTTGGTCAACCAGTCTGATCATCAAGTGCACTTCCTTTTTTGTGTTCTTCATGATAGAGGTAGCCACAATTAATTAGCCATAGCAGCCTCCACATAACAATTTCTATTTTTGCTGGTTCTGAACATCAAATAACTTTGTTCCTTGTTCTTTGGTGTGGTTTGTATGCCCTTTTCTGTGTGGTTTGTAAGCCCCTTTCAATGCTCCCATTGGACAAAGAACCATGAGAATAGCCGATCTCTTGAACTCGCAGGCTAGATTTACTATGATCGAACACAGTGTTGGTAAGGATCAAGGGGTGCGTGCCCAATAAAGGAAAAGATTGATTATTTTCTATTACATCTTCATTATATGTCCCTAACTTACGCATGGCACCTAAGCGACGTGGGAACTCAGTTAGTAATGTTATGTTGGGATTGTACTCGTAGCTAGATGAAGAAAGAAGGGTTAGCCACTGACCAATTAGACACTTAGCCAATGACCAATTAGCCAGTTTCAGCAGCACTACCAACAATTGCATTTTCTTGAGGGAAGCACCAGCGAATAAAACAACAGAGGTCCAAGCCTGTTCCATAACCCATTTACTAAGTTGAATCAGCTGAATAGAACAAACTCATAATAGAATACTGTCCAGAAAAGCTGCAATAATAGCTGGTTTTCTGCCCTTGAACCTTCAATATTTTCTTTTGAATTTTCATGAATATGGAAGCATTATAAATTAATACTAAAGCATTATAAGTTTTGTTTCATTTCTGTTTGGTTTAAAATTTATTCATGTTTGCTTTCAAATGTTTGCTTTGGAGTGGTTTAAAATTTATTCATGTTTCTTTTTTAATGTCCACTATTGAATTTTTTAATTTTTTAATTTTCAAGAATATTGAAGCATTAAATTCTATCTCTGTTTTGTTCTAATTACTCAGATTTAACTTCAAATATGTTTTGTTCTAATTACTCAAATTTAACTTCAAATATTTTATTAACAAAGTTAACTTCAAATACTTTATTAAATAATTAACATTTTTCATTTATTTCTTTGCTTAATTTTTCATTTAATTATGTGCTTAATTCTTATAACTCCAGGCTTAAGTTTAAAACCTTAAAACAATTGAAGTAAATGTAAAGCTAGAAAATAAAAAATCACTCTTCAGAATTCAACTCAATCATATTCACAATGCTGCATCTACAGTGATTTAAATGAAGGAATTTTAACTTCAATATGCTTATTGAAGTACATGTAAAGCTCAAAAATCACTCTTCAAAATTAAACTCAATCATATTCACAATGCTGCATCCATAATGATTTAAATGAAAGCAATTTTAACTTCAATATCCTTAATAAAAGGTGTTATGAAAAACTCAACTCAAGCATATTCACAATGCAACATTCACAGTGATTTAAATGAAAATTCACAATGCGACATTCACAGTGATTTAAATGAAAGGAATTTTAATTTGCCCCATGAAACAGCAATTGCAACTCAAAAATAAAAAATCAACACCATGGAATACAAATAAAAAATCAACACTATGGAATACCTTCTTTGTTGACATGAAACAACAATTCTAGCTCAAAAATAGATAGCAAGGATTACCTTATTTGTTGATGGAATTTCAAATGTAATAATTTGAAATTCATCATGGCAAACCAACAAGGAGTAGCTTGTTTTGCTCACATTTTCCTTTCCTTGTTTCCATAAGAAAAAAAACCTTAAATCTGCAAGGCAAATTCCCAGCATGCATATCAATTTTCTTGAAAAGCTAGTTTCTTGAACACCGGTTTAAATTTATGCCTTACCCTCTCCTTTAGGTATAAAGCTTATTTGATATGCTCCAAGTCCTTCATATGCCTCACCGGTTTTAATATATGCCACACCCTCTCCCTTAGATCTAAAGCTTCCTCCATATGCTTCACTCGTTTCAATTTATGCCTCATCCTCTCCTTTAGATCTAAAGCTTCCTCAATATGCTCTAGGTCCTTCATATGCCTTAGCTTTCATTCATGCCTCAGCCTCTCCTTCAGATCTAAACTTCCCTAATATACTCCATGCCTTCTATACATTTCCTTATTCCTTTCTCTCCATTTCCTTTTTTCCAACCTCTATTTTTTATACATTTCCTTTCTTCCAACTTCTATTTATACCTATACCTTATTATATCTAAGAGAGCATGAACGTGCCTCCTTATTATATCTAAAGGGGCATGAAAAGAGCACCTGATTATTGTATCCAAAAGCGCATGAACATAGCACCTTGTTGATGATGTAGTTACTATGGTTGATAATGCAACACTCATTCACAAAAAGATTTGATTCTTTATGTGTCTCTTTCATGATGTTCAAGCCAAGGTAGCGTGGATAGATGTCCACTGGTTTCAATGTTGCTTTGCATGGATGCTCGAGGTGTTAATCCTTTAATACAATGCATAGGTTATAATGTTCGATGACTATGTGCATTCAACATATCTTTCCAATAAGTTCTAGAATTCAAAAATCAACACTGATTTGGAACATTTTTATAATTAAAAATTAATGATAACGTTCATGTCCAAGTTCGGCTCTCCAACACGACAACAACCATCTTATTTTATGTGGCAGCAACTTCGGAATCTTATATCGTGTATTTTAGAATGAATTGCAAATTTAGTGACTGATATGAACAACAAATTCAGTGACTAATGTGGATTGTGACAGAAACACAGAAACTAGTAATTGATGTGGAATGTAAAAGAAACACAGAAAGTAAGATGAGAGGAGTTCGCCTTTAATTAACTTGGATTTCTAAATCTAAATTTTTGGAGGGGAAAATATAATCATGACACGCTTGTGATATAACTTTGCTTAGTTGGTCCTCAATATTATTATCATTAATTGTCCACGGTTCCTGGAATTTCACTAATGTCAGTGGATCCTAGAATTTCAGCATTAAAAAGTAAAAAATTACTCAGCTTATGATTTCAGCATTGTACTTTGACAAATACAAAAATTATTTGAAAATAATTTCGGCAGGTATGCTATCTGCAATGTAGATCTTGTTACTTTTTTGAATTTGAAAGATCTAATTGCTAAACTTTATGATGCAGGCGGGTCACTATTATTTTGGAGAGCATATGGCAAATGGAACCCAAGCACACCAGCTGCATCATCACTCCAGCATTTGAGTTCGAACTCCAAAGTTTTCAGAGATGAACATTTTATCAAAAACACCTTAGTTTTTCTTAAGTTTTTGCTACCTGTTCTCCGTGTCATGCATGCAGTGTCCTGCATCCTGTATGAAGACATTCCATGACATGCCCTTCCACTTTCTTCTGACTGATCCAAGCTCCTGCTTCTAAGTGTATATGTTCATAAATAGTCCCATAAAAAAATATACATATAGATATTCACATTTAAACAGTCCCATGATTATCTGAAAGGTGTATGAAGACATTCCATGACATGCCCTTCCACTTTCTTCTGACTGATCCAAGCTCCTGCTTCCAAGTGTAATCAAGCTTTTGATAGTCCATCAGTTTCCATGTTCCTCCCTCTGTAGTTTGTACACATGTTGAAAGATAATGTGTTAAATACTATGCTTGAGCAAGTTGAATCTCCTCAAATATAGGCCGAAATTTATAATTATCCAATGAATTTGTTCCATTCATTCAATTCACCAGAATTTGTGAATCATCAAAGATCTGTAATTTTTTGGGCATCTTTTTTCAGTCGCGAGAATCAGCAGCAGTCGTCTTCAGGCAATTCGCTTAGGCAGGTTGTTGGTCTGTTTTCCAAAGCTATCCTTTGAAGATATTACATGTTGATCATTTATATGAACCATACCTCCAACATCACATAATGGTGGATGTACTTGAGAAGCCTTATGGAAGTAGGCTCATGCACTACTCCTAACTTCTCCACATAATGGTGGATCTACTTGACAAGCCTTATGGAAGTAGGCTCACGCACTACTCCTAACTTCTCCTTAATGACCTCTCTGGGTCACTTGACCGTTGAATTCTGTGTAGAACCATATAGTATAGCCATACTCTCATACTCAATAGGAGGAATCTTTTTTCCTTGAAATATTTTGGAGTTGCGACCTAGCATCAATTGGAGGCAATACTTCGTATATTTTCACAGCTGAATTGGTGCACCACTTATGTCAAACACTCTTCAATTATGATGCCTCCGCAAACCTCCCCTAATCATGTCAGTGTCTGCACAGAGCCTTTGTATTATGTTGTTATGGCAGACCCCGGTAGGGACTACCGCCATGGCAGTGGCTCCCTTGTTAATTAAAATAATTTTGATGTGATGATGGTTAGATTTATTGTTGAAGGTTTATAAATTTATGATACTAATTAATCTAACATGAAACTAGCTAATTTATGGTATTTGACGGGATTAAATTTATGGAAGTTTAAATTTATTTTGGAGCATAAAATTTCAAAAAAGTTTGTATATAGGAAGTTTTGTTTTCTTCTAGCTTTTTGATAAAGTAACTTTTTTTTTACATCACTCTAATAAAATGTTTTAATAATAAGTTTTTTTTTATTTTCAATTTTTTGAAGAACTTATAGGTAGTTGACATTGAAATATTTACTCAATTTCAATATTAAAATATTTTATTCACATTGTTTATACTAAAATGTTTTTAAATAAATGTCTCTCTCTATTAGAAAAAGCATATTCATGCATCCTCAATTAGAAAACACTTATTGATAGATTGTTATCTCTCTCTATTTACACACCCATTGATATTTTTGTTACTAACCTTTTTAAATTTTGAATATAAGTATTATTTTATTTCATTGAATGTAATGTTAAGGTGTCTCCCATAATTTGAAGGATTTCACAATGAGTAAAATTAATATATGAAATGAATCTTTTAAATTATTTATAAAATAGCTAAGTTAATGCAACTATGGTTACCATATAGAATTATTATGTATGAAGAATACAATAGATTTCATGGTGAAAAGTTTTTAGTAGAACATTTTTTATGATTGTATTCCAAAGAATGTCAAGACGAAAAAGGGAGAAAGAGAACTTAAAGCATGAGGGAATGCAAAGGAATTAATTACTATTCATTTTTCTCCTTATGCATGGATCATAGGTTTTGTGCAAGCTTCACATCACAAGACAACCATAAAAGATGCTATCTCATATTTAAAATCATATGACGACCCTCTTATTTTCCTGGGAGATGATTCTCACGAAGAGACAACTAAACAATGAAGGCTCTATCTTGAAGATGGAAGTTTTCAAAATATCGTGAATATTCTATAGCTTTCAATAAATCTTCTCTCCCTATATCAAATGAAACATATAGACATCAAAAGGAGAGTTGAATTCACCCTAAATTAGGTGAGAATATATGAGATGTAAGATAAATCCAAATTTGTAGTTGTAAGGTACATGACCATTTTTCTTTGTACACTTTTTGTGAATTTGCTCCTTGATCAGATTATGTTTTACTACTAACATAAGAAAATGGTGATAGCAGTATTTGGCATGAAAGGTTTGAATGCTTAGTTTTCATATACATGTAACACCATAGTAAACAGAGGATGGTGAACTCAATTCCATGTAATTTTTTGATGGAGTTTGTGAAGGATGTGCTCTTGGAAAGAATTCACAAGAAGTTTTTGGGAGTTACATGCATGGAGGGCCTCCTCTCCATAGGAACCGATTCACAATGATATAATGGGTTCATTTCCATATATTTCCATAGAGAAAGGAAGATATGTACCCATATTCATAAATGGTTCCACCTTATACACATCCATGTACTTTGGAAAACTTGAATTTGAAGTGTTTGAGCATATGAATATTTTCAAAGTGCATGTAGAAAAGAAGTCTTGAAACATGATCAAGATACTCCATATAGCTAATGGGGAGGAGTATGCCAAAAAAATATGTGATGAATGAGGAATCCAGTTGCAACACAAAGTTTCTTACACTTCACTACAGAATGGGGTAGCTAAGAGGAAGAACACATACTTGATAAAGATAACGAATTGAATGTTGCATGCAAGATCCCTTTATTCCAAACTGTGGGACGAATCAATCATTGTGATTCATTCATATAAAAAATATCACCTTACAAATTTTTTAAATGAAAAACACATTTTGAATCATGGAGTGGCATGCAACCAAAAGTCACACATTTCAGTATTTTTGGATCTTGCACATGGACCCACGATCCTTCAAAAAAGAGGTAATATTTGGAACCTAATAAAAGAAAATAAATCATCTTTTTTGGATATCTAAATTGTATAAATGGATACAAATTTCTATATCTTTCAACAAAATATATCCTCATTGAGGGGAATGTTTACTTCCACGAACCAAACCAAACTTGGTTCCACTTGCATCAAATTATAAGCTTGTTAAATGCAATTGGGTCTACAAGGTAAAGAAAGTATTGAATGGACTTGTGAGCATAGAAAAATCGTGACTGGTGGCCAAAGGCTTTTAGCAGGTTCATGGCATCAATTATGATAAAACCTTTACTCTGGTGGCCAAATTGAAATCTATTCATCGAAATATTTCCATATAGAAGTGAAGAATATATTTGTTATAGTAATATAAGATAGGAAATTTACATCGATAAACCATAAGAGTATATAAATAATTCATATTTAGTTTTTAGACTCAAGAATTATCATTATGGCTTCAAGCGAGAACCTAGAAAGTGGTATACTATAAAGGATTCCTATTTACTCTTTCAATGTTTCCTTTGATGTAAACCTTATTCAAATGTTTATATTCTAAGAACATCTCACTCTACATTTTTCATAGTGCTCTATGTTGATGATCTACTAATCACAAGTAGTTTGGCCAAAGTCATTGATATAGTAGAAACCACTTTGCATGACATAAGGATTTGTCACACTTCTTTCTTGGACTATAAATCAACCAAAATGGTTTAGGGATAAAAATTTTAAAGAGTATGAAAGAGATCTATTACTTCATTTTCACATAACCAATTGCAAGCCAATAGCTACACCTTTCTTATAGGGGGTACACCTTGAGGATAGAAAGGATACATCTTTGGTTGATTGCACCATGTATATACAACTTGTGCAGAGTCTCCTCTATCTCGCTCACTTTCTTCGGGATCTTTCATATGAAATAGCAAAATTTTTCATATACATACAATAGGAACATGAGTTGCAATGCAAAGTTATCAAGCACATACTCATGTATATCCAGAGGACAATCAACTATGGGATTCATTATGCAACAAGAGTACTTTGGATCTCATTGGCCACATTAATTCAAATTGGGTTGGTGATAACATTGATCACAATTATGCTTAAGTATATGTTCTCAATTTGGGTTCCAACCCCATTTGTTGGTCTAGAAAAAAAAATCTGCGATTTTTTTATCATCCAAAAAGGCCAAATTTAGAGGTGCACTTAACATTTCCATTCAAATCATTTGGTTGAAAAAATTCCTCACTAAGTTAGGTATCATGTTCCATCATCTGATTGTCATCTAATGCCATAATCAAAGAGCACTAAATTTTTGCAAATATGCACTACAATGACAAAACACATCAAGATACACATGCACTACATTCGAGAAATGGTACATGATGGGGTCATCGACTACTGACATCTTCACAAAGACTTTCATTGAGAAAAACTTTCACATGTTGCAAAAAATTCCTCTAGGTGAAGAACACAACCAAAACAATGTGTTAGTTTCATTCACAACATGTTCACATCTCTCTAGATTCATAATTAGAAGTAACCTTGTGGTTGGAGCACTTTTTCCATATCCTAATTAATGACTTCTTCACTGAGATTGTTGATAGCAGGAAGACTCTCTTGGACATTTGTAGCCAAGAGTAATATGGTCACTATTTACGGGTTGATCATTTAGATTAGGACCCTAGGGGACATCCCTCATCACAATTGTAGGTTTGTTCAGATATTGACATATAGCTCGAAACATTCATAGATAAGAGCATGCTATGTTAGATGAAGGTAAAGAGAAACATGAAATAGAGGGATATTCCTTCTTTGTTTGATTTATTGTCATCATTTAATAGATACTAAATATTTTTTACATTTTCTTATGCTTAATTTTATGGTTGTTTGTTTAATTGTTGCTTGCAGATCCACTTGTATAGGAAATGCATGGTTGTCTCGACATGGCGCAAACGAGCCCACTAACAATAACCTTGTGGTGAACAATAATCCCATGCCAGTTACAATTTTTAATCTAACTTTATCATTTCCGTTTTCTAATGCCTTGATTGTTTTTTTTGCCATTTCTATTTTCTAATGCCTTGATTTCTTTGGTAATTTAGAAGAGGGGATTTTTGTGGACAAGGTTATTTTAAAGTACAAATACTAACGTCGTGCATTTCTTCACTAGTATTTAAACATGGGTAGATGAGATATCGTAGAGTAGGCACCATGGTTTACTAACCAAGTTTGTAAAAGGATTTAAGACTCAATCCTCGTTCTAAATCACTTGGTTCAAAAGGTCCAGAAATTTACAAAATGTCAATGATGATATTACTAGCTGAAAAAATTTTAAAATGTCTAAATTTTCAAGGAACTATTTTTTATTCACCACAGTACTCCTTAATGACGTTTACTAATATTCTCTAAAAGTAATGACATTAGAATATCAACAATTCTTTTGCTAAAATCTTGCCATAATAGGAAAACATTAGTTGAGGTAATACAACATAATATTATATAATACATAAGTTTGATCGTATTCTGTTAAAATGAAAAGCACAAGGTCTAAATTGAGGAGGAGAAAGTTATTGCGCGATTCAGAGGAATTCATGCCTAAACCTGACAACCCAGCACTTTCTAAAATATAATAAGGATTTAGAAAGATTGGGATGAAAAGAAATTTTTGAGACTTTTAAAAGAACTGTAAATTGAATAGTACAATTTGAAGTTTTATTCAAAATGCAGAATTAGATGAGTAACTTTTTATTTATATGTCAAATATTTACAAGAAATGATAGGTGGAAATCCCTCTGAACATAGCTATGAATTCTTCGACTTCATTCCTATCGATTTACTGCCTAGCTAGTTTATGCCCTTTTGAAAAAAATTGCTCTATTTTAGCAACCAAAAATATGCATCCTACATCCATCTTCACTTATGCCCATTAGCTTGATACTTACATCTAAGTACCTTGTTTTGACGTTTTGTTAACTTACACTTATTGAACTAACAAATCTACTTAAATCCAAGTTTATTAAATTAACACCTCTATCCCATTTTCCATATAAGAAAGGTTTCTCAACATAAGATTATAATACAAAGAGAAAATGTACTCTGTAAATGAATATGAGAAGCAAAAACAAGGATCTTTTCTATTATGCTATTTAATTCGAATCATACCTTCGTTGAAAACAAATTTGTTATCCCTTTATCTTATTTTTGGATTGTAGATGTGAATAGTAATCCTATGAGCATAATATTATAATTTAGAAAGTGGTTGTATATTGTAAATAAAGATTGAAAGAAGAAAGAGATGATGCATAATATTGCATGATAGTGTCGCTTCCATTCAACACTATCGCTACTCCTGCACAATATGCACTTCACTCATTCAACCACTCCCATAGATCACCAATACCAAAGAAGGGCATGGATTCGAATTCATAATCCCTCCATCCTTTCATGAATGTGTGTGAAACCAAACCCACGTCATCCTATCAACATCATAATAATGACGTGTCAAATCCTCTCAACATCGCCTCAGTGTCACTGTCTCACTGCCCATCTCCTTGTCAGTCTAATTTATGGAGTTGAATAACAGAATCTATTTTACATAACAATCTAGGTTGGTAGACTTAGAAGAAAACCAAAGTTTATAGAATCTTAGATCAAGCTAGTGTAGGAAGTATTTGTTTAGATAAAAATAATGGAAAATCATATTACAAATATAAATTACTAAAAAGAAAGCATTGACATTCGGATCTATAAGCAAGAGTGCAATATATATTTATGGAGCATAGTCAACAAGGAAGAGACTCTAACTTAGAGGTCCTGGTTGTCCTTCCTCATTATCCCTATTCCAGCAAGATCAGTTCCACCATAAAGCATATCATAACCAAAGGATTAAAGATCATAAACACAATTTCCAGTTCAATTCTTAATCTAGAAGGAAGAGGATCTAACTTGGATGTTTTGGTTGACCTTCCCTACTTAAACCAATTACTGAAAGGAAATAATTTAAAAACATAAATGAACATGGAATATAGTGAATCTATTTAGAAATATTCACAAGAAACTATAAAGGAAACAACAATCTAAAATATTCACAATTATACACAAAATTACACTACAGTGTACTTATCTCAGAATTGGGGCCCTCCATGCTTTCTTGGTACACTTCAATACTTTGTTATTAATGAATTGAAGTTAAGTTTTCGTTGTATCTTTTTGTTTCTGTTCATATCTATATTCATTTTGTTCCTTCATAAATCTAGATATGTGGTATGAGAGCAATTTTCTCTTTCTCTATTTTCTTGTGCATGTCCCCAATAGGGGCAGGGTATTGTTGGGTTGTGTTATATTCTTTCCACAACTAACCTACGTAGTGAACCGGGGGGTTAGAAGGGGGGCAGATCCCCACCTTCGTTGCGTTGATTGCGCAGCGCGGGGGTCACAAGGGGGGCGAGAAGCCCCCCTCTACAGGGTCCGGGGCAGCGCCCCTGGAAAAAAAAATTTGGACCCTATATTAGGTTGGGCGAACCTACCTATGGTTTTCGGTCCATGGAATTGGATGCTTCAGCATGTATAAATATGTATTGTAACATTGAAAGGAACAATAATGAAACATCAAGCTGGT
>APFE030576321.1:0-33629 GCA_000404065.3 Pinus taeda | reverse complement strand
TCTAGTAACCTCTTTAGATCACCCCTGTGTTTTACATACACTGAACATTACTTACTCGGCCTAAGTCCCTGAACTGAATTGCAAACTGTGAGTGAAAACTTGTTTAAAGTCTCGCACTGGTACCATTTCACCCTGCCTTCAAGGAAGTCTATATGCATTGCACTTCCCGAGTGCAGTAGGTGCGCTACATACTGGTTTCACTGTGTAACAGGTGCGATGGTCAAGGAAGGTTAACTTTACCTTCAGACTGTGGTTTTTTTTCTCACTGTTTTCAGTTCTATTCAGGAGTTTTTCTATCTGTAGTCAGTGTATTTCTGTTAAAACCCCCTTCTCTTGCATTATTTTCGCCTCCTTAGTGCAAATAAATTTAAGTGTTTTTATGTATTGTGTGTCATTTTCATTTCTCTTTTGCAAAAAGTAGCATAGTCGAACTGTTGTTTCTGGATCTGAAAGTGTCGTAGCTGTCTTTTTCAGTTTTAGAAGACAATCCCATTGTTCTTGATAGTCGATTATACAGTTACTATTGCATATTATTTGAATTAGTAGTTTTTAAAGTGTCGAAAAGTAATTTTCATTTTGAAATCGCAAAGTGTCTCTCTTACCTTCACTTCATTTTGAAAAAGAAATTTGTTGAGTACTGTCGCTTTAAAAGTAATTTAGATTTTCACCTAGCTTTCTTATCATCATTCATACATTAAGAAGGCTGAAAAAAAATACATGCATGTGCATTTGCATTTTCACTGCTTGGTTTGATTTAGGACAGTGCATTTAGCGTGTGCTCTGTGCTCTTTGCAGAAAGATTCTTAACTTTCTTTCCTTAGTAGCTAGGATTTTCATTGCCGAAAGAAGATTAAACGTTTGTTTATCATCTTAGACTGCATTTTAGGAATTATATACACATCACACAGTGAACCTGAAAGGAAAAATGTTAAGCAAGATCAACTTAAAATAAATTTAATAAATCTAACAACGCTTTGGAACTTAACGAACAACATCTAGAGGTCTAGGCTAGAGACGTATTTCGGCGTCGTAAAGCCTGGTAATTGTTGTTTTCAGTGTTGGTTGGGTGGTTCCTCCACTCTGAGATGGCAAGTGCTAGTACAGACTTGTGTTCCCACGTAAAGTCGAGTATATATTGGGAGACCACAATAGGCTGCATCCTTTATCCTTAGGAAGCCGTGTCTGCCGCCCTATCGATCGCAATGCACTGAACACAGCATTCGAGAAGATTGACTACCGTATCGTAAAAAGTATTCTGCAGTTTTGCGATTGGTTTGGTTGATTAATTGTTCATTTGATTAAGTAGCTGCATTTCCATTACAATATTGTAGAGTAGATTGGTTGTGTTTTAGTTTGCTTCCATTTGTGCCTTCTTTCAATTAGTAGGTTAGCAAAAAGAAAAAGATCACCATAAGGTTGTTAGAAAGTGTCTCGGCCAGACACACACGTTTTAAGCATTGCAGGTACTTCAAGAGGAGGTCTGGACTTCATCACTAGCATCCATATTTCACCTCATCCACCTCAACCATCTCTTGGTCCACCCTCACCCTCACTAGTTTTTTTTTTGTCCCTTTTCATTGAAATTCCCCTATACACATTGAAATGCTTAAGAGGAAGCTAATAAATCACATCTTAATCAGATTATATCCGTGGATTTCCTTACCGTCTGATCCATAACAAACCTGACCAATCATCGTCAACCACATGTCGCATAGCTAATGTATTCATTTCAACATTTGACTTTATGCTCTCCAAATCTCCACCGTCGATCTGTCTCACTTGATCTAATGGCTATTGCGTCACCGGCTTGTCAACTAGCTAGGCATATATCCACCTTTGATCTGTCTCACTTCATCCAATGACTATCGTGTCACCTGCTCTCCAACTAGCTTGGTTGATCTCCACCATTGATTAATCTTACATGATCTAATGGCTATTGTGCAATCTCGCGTGAATTCTTGCACGACCGATATCCGAATGAGAGCGCGTGAGAAAAGTGGTTTTCCTGTGCTACGTGTAACCCACTTAGGCTAATCACGTGAAATTTAGGAATACCACTTACAACTCTTAGGGCATGCGAGATACTGCTTACCAGCTATGAAGACCGCTCCATCATTCTGCACATTTTCCACCCTTCTGTCAACACGTGACTTGATGTGATCCATCCATCTATTAACTTAATCTCCTGCGATAAGATCTTTGTCGCTCATCTTCCGTTAATCTTGTTCGTTGATCCAACTGATCGAATGGTTCATATGCACTACTACTTCATTACTTCTTCCTTTCACTGGTTTCGATCTCCAATTGCTCTTCCACTTGACTCCTTCCCGAACTTTGTTCTACTTATTATTTAAACGCTGCCACTCCTGAGCTTTGATTTGGTTATTAAATCAGACTCCAACACTGTCTGATCATCACAATACTCCTCTGAGAACTGTCCTCTCTCTCCTATTCTTTTTGAATTCCCTTCAAACTTATGTTATGCAGAATTACTCTAATCCACACACAGTTCATAATTCAATTACTCAATACACACCACACAAACTCAGAAATTGCACTTCTATATTAATAAATAAATATTTACACAATGAGTTCGTTCTCATCCTGATCTTCTATATTAGTGGTCTTTCCTTTCACAAAATGCCTCCTAGGACCCTTCCACACCATCCAAACACTCCATAGACCTTCTAGCCATTCTCAGCTACCTTCCATCCACCTGTCACATCCACAAGAACAATTAAATTGAAAGCTTGATTTTACCAAAAAAACCAAAAAAGTGAAAACAAATTTAGTTCAGTTTCCTTGCTTACACATTAGTATGGTTTGATGCTCTTTACTTCTGTAACTTAAATAACAACATTAGGTTAGTGTTGATTTAGCAATTCTTCTTAGCATAGCTGTTTAAATGGTTAATTAGGATATGGTGTGATTTAGCATTACATGTTGTTTTCTTCATTATTGCAGTAGAGTAGCTCTCTTAGAATAGAGTTTCTCTTCTTCCATCAAAGAATCAAGCTTATTTCGACTCTATAGAAGTGTGGCTTGGAACCCCTGGGGTCTCTCGCCAGATGAATAGTGACAACAGGCAGGACCTTCACTTTTACTTGTGCATATAGCATTGTCACCTCCAAGTTTGTACGAACCCTGGGTTGATAAGTAAAGTTGGTAGCCCGGGATTTGCAGCATCCTTGCTGCAATACTGGTGCTCATCACTTATCACCTCTCGTAGGCCCATTTTGCGCAAACGAAAGTGCTCACGATGTCCTTTAATGACTCAAAAATGTGGTCTCGGTGGCAGAGTTTTGAGGGAAATGTGAGTGGTCAAGGAAGAGGTTGATGGTGAAAAAAGAGATGTAGGATGAGTGTCCCAACCCTACAATATAGTGGTAGCACTTTCATACCAACAATAAATCCCTTCTTGTTCATGAAAAGAATGCTAAACCAATGATAAAATTGCAACATAACAAACTAAGCAAGAGAGGATGAGTCAAATTTTATGAAATCAAACAAAAAAAGGAATTTATTTCCTTAAGAACCAATTAACCTTATAACATACATCTAGCCTACATACACAAAATCTTGTGAAATATGATTTTAACTCCTATATTGCAGAAACTTAGTATGCAAGAGAACAATGAGCTAAAGCCTAACAATCTACAAAGGAAGGAAACAACATATTTTTGGTTCGCTACATAGACCCCTCAACCACACTTCCAACAAGAGAGGTGGTAATTAGGTCTACAACCACAATTTTATCTGGCAAGTAACTCCTACTCAACTAAAGAAGGAAATGTTGCCTATTAAAATAATGCACAAATAAGATACACAAAGAGAGACTCGAGCCTCAAGGTTGGGCCCTAACCCAAGGGGAATAAAACCTTTGAAATAAACTCAGATGTCAAGCAATAATAGACCTTTCATTAACATAAAATGGAGTTAAAATGCATCATGCAAATAAAAAAATGAAAATGATAGTCTTAAGCACTTGCCTCTTAGTAGCTCTCCTTGCTCCAAAAGTTCAAATCGTCATGAGCCCTTGGGCTTGTTGGTTTATACAAATATGACTGAGGGGCATCCTCCTAGGGAAGAGGATTTCTTCCCTCCAAAATCTTGAGAAAAATGGATCTACCTCCCCTAGACACTTGCAGTTACTTGAGTTCATTGGATGCCAATAGACCTCATGTTGTTGATGGGTGATTATAGGGATCAAGCCGACTTGAAGGAGAGTAAATGCAGGGGACAAGCCTCCTACATCTCCTCTATATGCCTCCAATGTGCCTCTGCATAGTAAATTCACGTAAAACTGTTATTTTTCCATCACATTAACCACATTAGGCCACAAAGTATGACAAACACCCTTTAGTCTTCCTACTAAGCACATTATAGCCAAAGAGATGTTAATTGATGCGAGAAAATAAGAATTTTTAGGTTGGAGGATGGAAAAATGAATTATAATATACCTATTGATGGGACCCATCATCACCCCCATGATGAAAGTTTTCCTCACCCTCTGAGCAACTTACTCACTGATATGTAGCTAAGTTATGGCCTTGGTGGTCTCTATGGCATCCCAAGGCATCTCTGATGGTGTGGCTTCTTGTGGATAGAATCTTTCATTTGCTTCTATGGTTGCCCACTCCCTTTGTTCCTCTACTTGATCTATTCTCTACTGTAGGACCAATAGTAAGGGAGGACTAAGTTTTAGCCCTATCCACTTGATTTTCAACCTTTGAGTAATTATTTTGTAGAATGGGGTCATATATAGTGGCATTCCTCAACCTTTCAGAGGATTGATATTCCCTTATTTATAGACTATGGGGTAGAGCATGCCATATCATTTGGAAATCCTATAAACTCTAATTTCCTAATAGCCTAAAGGCATCTTCAAAATGAACGGTGGCTTGTTCTTGTGTTTCCAGGTAGTGAGGGACCAATTTGGGATTTGTAGAGATAATTTTATGGTTGCTTCTGATAGCCTTGAGGCTTATTAACTATGCTCTAATGTATAGCGGATCACTTTCTTATTTTTCCATAACTTTGTTTACTTACACATCCCTTATTTCTTCATGGGCTAGCCAAGAGGCCAATGCCATTAGTTGTGCATCCCCCATTATTGAATTATGGTTGAAAAAGTTGACGTCTATGAGGATCATGTTGTGCATATGAAATTCAACAAATTTGGCCCTATCCTCAATGCTTACTTGTTGGTAGAAGTCAATGAACCTCCTATAATCCTAAAATGGTAGAGAGACATATTGTGCTAGTGTCTTGATTTGGAATTGTAGCCATTGACCTTTGAGTAAAATGGCATATGATTTGGATGGTTTCCTGCATTGGATGGCCTCCATGGACAAGATTTCCATGATGGCAAGTTGTGCATATTTTTCTTGTAGTTTCTCTCTTAGCATGTTGTTTTCTAATTGTAGTTGTTCCTCCATGACTGATTCCTTTAGCCTCAATTCATCCATTTCCTTAACCATTTATTGCATATTTTCCTCCATGAAGCAGACATCCTCTACATTCTTGGATTTTGTAATTTTCATCCACTGGTGAGTTCTACTTCTTTCTTTTCTAAGTCAAATAGGAGGGGAATTGCAAACTTTTCAGGTATAATTATTCCTACTTCAACAAATTTGTAATATGACCCAATATCAGGTTATGGATCAAGTGTTGAGTCCCATCAATAGTATATTTTGAATATCATCATGCCATCCTCCATCCTTAAACCTATCCTTTTCTCCCATTAATTCACATTTTTGTTATATTATGCTTAATAAAAAGAGGAAAAGGTGTTTGTCATAGTATGAGGCCTAATGTGGTTTAATTGTAGAAATAAAATAATTTTTGAGGAAATTACTATGCAGGGGCTTGATGGAGACAACCAACAGATACTCTAGGGTATTTTCCACCTCGTTAACTCCCTAACTCAGTTTGGGATCACAACATCCTCTCTCACTAGTTCAAATTCATTAGTAGTCGAGTAACTCCTAGTACAAGTGAAGGTCAAGAGCGACTAGATCCACAATTTGTGAGATCAAGGAGGGAATCACTCCTATTTTCAAGGGAAATTCTATCAGATACCCTTTTATATAAATAAATGAGATAAAAATCTCATTAGGATTCAAAGTTTTGATTTAGCTAGGTGTAGCTATTGAGCTTAGAACTTGACATTGTCATTTTTAACTTTTATGTGAAGTATGAGACTTTTACTTTTTGATAATGACAAGTTGGTTATTAAGCTGTATATGAGTTAGTTTCATACGGTTGAGGTCCTTGAGTTTGGGCACAACCCATAGGCTTTGGTCCCTCTTTTGTACTTATTTTTTGTTCTTGATTCCAATGTTTTCATAGTTTCTTTCGTTTCAGTACAAGTTAAGCTATAAAAACCTGTGATTGAAAGCTTCTACATCACCTCTCTTGTGGGAGAATGGTTAGAAGAATTCACAATCTCAGTCCAAAAATATTGTGCTTATGATTTATTAGAGATCCATGAATGTTAGTTCTTCTTCTTCACATTTTCTTTATGTAGCTTACAAGTCAGTTTAGTGATTAGAGTAGTGTTATGGAATAAATAGACATTGTTTAAATTCAACTCATCTTTTCCATCATAGTTTATATCACTTTGGTAATGACCAATGGATGTATGAATGCGGTGAGTTGTAGGGTTGTGTTGATATGTAGGGGATGGCACCTCTTCCACCTCCATATTCTCTCTCCACCCCTCAATTTTGTCCCAAAACTCTATTTCCATAGTCACTTTGCTTAGTAAAACTAGGATGCTATGAGCATTCACCCTGGTGCAAGACACACCTATGAGAGGTCCTCGGCTTGGCTAGGGGCTCAACCCAACCTTCCTTCACTCTATATAACCTCCATCCATCTCTTCATGCCCTCAAGACATCATTTTCACCCTAAAAGTCCTCTCAAAACTCCTCTTGTAGCATTACAGGTCCTCCTGTAACAATACATGACCTCCTATAGCAACACCTGTAGCAGGCTTGTAGCACCACTTTTCTTCACTAGTTTTGATCCCCACTTAATCTTTAGCTTAGTAAAGATAAATAATGACCCCAATTTGAGATTTTATGATCAAGGGAAGCCCCTAGACCACTCCAACCATTCTTTTTCCTCACTGCAAAACATAGTAGAATTAGTTTTTTTATTACAAGTATAATGCAAGTTAGGTTTTTTTATTTTAAAGCAAGTGTGAAATAGGTAGAACATGATTTTATATTGCCATTTTGATGAATTATGCAAGATAGAGTAGATTTATTTTTTTCAAGTAGATTAGACCTTGTCCTTTCATGAAATAATTAATTAGCATCTACAAGTTGAGAAAATGGCTTTTCCAGTTTCATAGCTTGAATTAGTTTTCAATTACACTTTCATCAAGAATATTTCATTATAGTTCAGTAGGGGGAATGGTCTTTGAGAACTTTGATATAATGTCATTATTGAGGGTGTCATGAGTAGAATACAACCTATTGTGGATATATTAATATCACCTCTAAGTTTGTACGAACCCTAGGTTGATAATTGAGTTGAGGAGCCCTTTGGAGTTGCAACATTCTTGGTGCAATACCAGGGCTCACGATCAGGCTCTTGGAGTCCTTGTGGATCTTTTCCCTCCTCTTGAGGTTATACTATCCTTTCTTGTAGCACAGTTTCATTATCATGTAGCAATTATGTTCCTTCTTATAGCAACTTTTTTCTTTCTTGTAGAATTTATGTTCTATCATGTAACATCTATGTTCTTTCTTGTAGCAAGGGAGTTTGTGCTATGAGTTTCTTTACTATGACTACCCTAGCTATTGTCCTTCTCTAGGGTGTCAAAGGTTACTTTCCCTTGGATATGAGGGAGGTGGCCTCCTTAATTTTCCCTTCACCTCATCCTAATTCTCCTTCCTAGTGGCTAATTGATTCATTAACTGTGATTGGGATTGTTGAAGGAGGTTGAGGCTTTCCTTGTTTGATACTAATGCTATTTCTTATTTCGAAGTATAAAGGGACTTTCCTAGGCTACCTCCTCTTGAGTTTAATAGGTGTGCTAAGGGCTACTATAGTAACAACCACCTCTTGTTTTGTATTCTCTCTAAGAGGCTTATATGCTACTTTTGTTTTCCCTTCTTCGGAGGTCTAGAGGGCTCTCCAAGGGTCTCTTCTACTACCTTTTGTTTCACTCTTTCTCATTTCCTCTCTTCTCTATCTTCTCCTTCAACCTATTCTTCCTTCCCTTCAACCTCTTTTCCTTCAACTTCTTCTCCTTGTTATTCAACCTATCCTTCTTCTTTTTGCTGACCTCCAACACTAGATTTTGTGGTCTCTTCATGTTGTATCAAGGTTTGGGCTTGTGCTTCAATGAAGGCATCAGTATTGATGTTCACAAAATTAGTCCACAACATAGGGCTATTGAGGTGGCTTAAGGCATTCAGAACTATGAGCATTATGAGGGCATGATGGGAAATGTATCGGTGCTTCCCTTCTCACACCCTATGCCTCATTTCAATCATGGACTGAAGGAGGAAATGTGGAACACTGAACATGATACGAATATGAAATTATGTTTGGAACCTTATCTCATAGAGTATCCTAAATTGATAGCAATATACCACACTCAACTCCCCTTCATAAGATATGTACTTGAGGATTCTATATGCCACTTCATCCCAAGGGTAAGGGAGGCTCTCCCTTCTTACTCCATTTTTGTCTTCAACAAGCTTCTCTTTGGGGAGGAAGAAATATTTATTAAGTTGTTATGGCTTCCATTCTATTTTCCTTGCCCCATATAATACCTAACAATAGTGGTAGCACTATGTCCCCCTTGGTAGTGAAAGGCCATGTAAAATTTATGGGTTATCTCATCATCATACCCCTTGAATTTTTCAAAGAACCCCATCCATTGATGGCTCATGAAGATATATCTGACAGTAGGATGCTGGTGAATTTTGTTAGTGTCTATGGGCTCCCTTCTATTGAAACCCCCTCCCATGTTTTCTACAGTTGTTTCCTCAAATTTTTCAAAGAAGTTTTTGTGGAGGTTGGGTTATGAAAATCCTAGGGTTTCAAGACAGGGGTGAGAGGGTTGGAATTTTTCTTTTTGTCAGATGAAGGAGAATTATAGGCCAAAATTCAAGTTCAAAATTCAAGTTGACTATCTCTGTTTTCACCTTTCCTCCCACGAATAAAAAGTTTTTGTCTTTTTTAAAGGAAATTCAATTCTACAGGGATTTTCTATAGGTTGTCTACATAGGCAGAAATTTAATTAAATCCTCTTCATTTTTTATCATAAAATGTGGAAAGAAAATCACTACTTTCCCTTATCTAGGTGATTTCTTTAGGATTGTGGGTAATTGGAGGAATAATTTTGTTGATTTGGATTGACATTTCTTTCTTGGCTTGGTCTTATAGCACTTGTTCTGCAATCCTGTAGCGATTGCCTTTGATCCCGCAGCACTTAATTTCAACCATTAGAGGAAATTTCAGCCTAAAAGTGGCCTCCTAAGGAAAAAAATAAGATAATAGGAAAATAATAAAATAAGAGAAGAATTTTGGAGGGAAATAAGAAAACTACTTTTGTTATTGTATTTTTGGTTGATCTCCTTATATGTTTACTTAAATTTCTAATGTAGACACTCGTTGGATGTGGAATTAAATTCCACATCCAATGATTACTCATTATGAATAATTTTGAGAAGACTCACATTTATAGAAAAATGAATATACATTAAAAAAACATGTTGAACACATTTTTTAATGTATCTTCAATTTTTATCAATGTGGGTCTTCTAAAAATTATGCATAATGGGTACTCATTAGATGCAGAAATTGATTCCACATCCAATGACTACACTTGAAATTTGATTCAAGTTATAAGTATATTATTTTATTTTATTTTATTTTCCCTCAAAAATATTTACATGCACCTCTTTAAATTTAAAGTATTTTAAATGGTTTACCAATTATGCATGTGAAACTTTCATTTTCACTTTTAGGCTGAAATTTTCTCTAATAGCTATAGCACCAGTTAGCTGATCTTGTAGCTTCTTTCTAGCACCCTAGGGACCCCCTGGTCATAGCTAGCTCACCTCTCGATGCCTTAGTGGAAACCTCCAACTGTTTTAGGAATGATCTCCTTGGTAGAAATGAATTTGGGTCTGTCCTTTTTATTTCCTCTTATGGTAGTGGGCTCAATGCGCTTTATGGTTTTCCCCTACCTTCCATACATATATTTCCTTTTTCGACCATTCGCCCCCACTTCTCGTAATCATAACCCCCTTATTTTGAGTTTTTCACGTTGCATGAAAGGTGAGTGAACTACACTTTAACTGCCTGAGGGTGGTCAAGTTTACTGGCCACCTCCAACTAATAATATTCGCCCCTCATCCATTAAAAATAACATTGAACCATTATGCGCTTAAGAGAAGAGGCAAGGATTGTCATACCTGAGCCTTCATGGTGATGTAGAGCTAGTGTTGATGCCTACATGATGCTTCAGTGATCGATTTGTTGGACTATGGAGGTGTTATCTCTCATACTGGTCCTTTTCTAGACAAAATATATACTTTTTTTTATAGATATTCTTTGATGTGTGTATGACTAAGTGAAGTCTTCTGATACAAGTTCTTCAGGGATCAATCTATTATTGTTTAAGGAGATTAATGCCCCTGTAGATTCTCCCTAAGAGTATTTTGCATTCCTAGGATCTCAAGAATGGTATCTCAATGCTTCTAGGTGGAAAACATTTCATTCTGGAGTTGTCAAGTGTTTTTGGATGTGTTTTTGTAACGTTTGTGCAGGGTTCTACAGGATTGGATTTTTCCTATAGCAGTCATATAGACCCTTCCGAAACCACTATTTCCTTTGTGAAATATGATAATAGGCTTGGATAATTTGTGGTGAGCTTATTGACAAGGACTGGAAACTATGATGGTGGTGAGAACTCATGAAGAAGTGGCAGAAATAGAGTTTTTCATGAACAAGAGTGAAGTTTTAGATGGAGAAATAACTACGTGATGTGAATGGAGGTTGATGGAGGTGTGTGCTAGGGTTCTAATACATGTTTATAAATTCATTCCCTCTTCCATTATTTGTCAATCCGGGGTCCGTATGGTTATTTCATGGTTATCGTGCAAGGTTTATGCAAACCACAGGTTCCCTGCCCTGTATTGAGCAATTACAAAATACAAGGTCGTTGGCCCAAAAGAGTTCTAAATCAATCCAGTAGAAATTAACAAACCAAATAACAACAATTTTAAATAAAATCAACTATGAGTAATAGCAATTAGGAGTAACAACAATTTGGAGTAACAACAATCAGGAGTAATAACAAGTCAGAGTAACAACAATCGGGAGTAACAACAATTATGAGTAACAAAAATGAAATAAACAACAAATAAACAACATAGAAATTACAAAATAGTAATGTTATAATTAAAATCATACCTAAACCACATGAATGTATCCAACAACACTTGATCAGAAGAGTGGGCCCAACTCTCTGATCAAGGCCATGTCTGAGAATTGGAGATCACATTGAATGAAAATATGATGATATTCTCATTAATTCATAAAAAGGAATTACACATTGAAGTTCTGATGTTAAATGCAAAAGGAAAGCCTTCAATATCTAATATGCTCCATAGGTGTTATATACCTCTTCTCTTTGATTTGTGTCTTTTAAATACACACACAACAAAGGGAAATTTACAACAAACTAATTACAAAATGATTTCCCATACCAATTAGATTGATTACAAAATATCAATAACAAAGATGAGATCTAAGAAACCTTTCCATCATGGTTCAGCTGGAACAAGTCGAATTTGGTCTTGAAATGGCCACAACAGAAAATGTACAAAAATGTCCTTCAAAGAATATTTATTTTCTCTCAATAAAAAGCGAATTTTGGAAAACTACTAGGTAAAAAAGTAATTTGGTATGTTCTGCACAAAACCCATGTCTCGAATTTTCACAATTCATCTTATTTTGCCCGAAACATCCAATGTAAAACTATCAGTTTTTATCCCATCGAATTTCTAAGTTGGAATATTTGATCATGAGCTGAAGATCAACTTTACAATTTGGAAGAGATATCGGAGGCTAAAATCATGAGTGATGTTATAAAAAATTCAATAATAAATCATGATCAGAAAAACCATGCACAATAATTATTAATTTATTAAAATTAAGGAGAACAAGTATTACTTATCCATAAGAGCATACATAATTATGAAATAGAATTATATGATGAATTATGATAAATAGAACAGTAGAAATGGATATTAAAAAGTGATAATAATAATGATAAATTAGTTGCCCAACATCTTCCCCAAACTGAACTTGTTGCATGTCCTCATGCAGCCCAATGCCTCTAAATTAACCAAGTTGTAATACAATAAGCGAAATGCTCATCACAACTCATGATACTGATGGAGCAACATGTTTCTTCCCTAAATGCTTCTTTAAAACAATAATTATTCAGTTCTAACAAATTTGATGAACCTGTAACAATTTGACTTTGAACCATATGTATATGAAGTTGTAGAAAAATATGATACAGTTAACAACAAACTTCATTAACCATTTTCTAAAAAATATTAATCAGATCTTGCTGAAATTTTGCAGGAATATTTCTACTATATTAATACCTCTCCACTACAAAAATTAGAATTATATGATCCACAAATCACGAGATATAAGCATAATGGTTGTAGGTGACAGTGCATGATTTCTAGTGTCGTACAAACTAGTTTAGCTTGAAATTCTCTAGGTTTCTTCATTTTAATGATACCTTCTTGTTGTTCGAAAATCACAAGAATCTAGTTGATAGTTTTAAAGACATACGCAAATCAATTTATGCATTTGTGTAAAAGTGAAATTGTATGCCTTAAATGAGGAAGAAATTATAAACATCCATCATGCATAGCATCTCCTCCCCAAAACTGAACATGTTGCATGTCCTCATGCAATAAGCTAAAAAACAAATTCAACTCCTCACCCAAACTGAACATGTTGCGTGTCCTCATGCATTACACTAGAACACAAATTGCGGTGGTTGCTACAATCACTATTGAAATTCTTACTTAGTGTATAAAAAGATGGAATAAGGGAGGTTTTGAGAATGAATAATAATATCGATGGATGATAAAGAATATTAATGGCATGGTCATGCTAAATAAATTAATGAAATTAACACTTCGCCAAACTGAAAGCTTTTGTGTCTCTAGAAAAAAAAATGGGAAGTGGTAAAGAAGGGGAAATAATGGTTGAAAAATATGAGTGAATAATACTCAATGGTTTTTCATGATATTCTACTAAACTTTTAATAAATCAAAAACTTATGCTATTTTACCTCAAGTTTTACCTCCATAAAAATGTGAAATGGCATGTATGGATTGATATTTTTTGAAGCTGATGTAGGTTGAGCTGATGTTGAAAGTGATGTGGAAGGTGGATGCCATGCAAGCTGAAAGAGAGTAATCAGAAAGTGTAGCAGGGTTTCCTTCCCCCAAACTAATTCATTTCCCTGTCATCAATATTTCTATAACACTTTTCATGAGTAGCCTCAATAAGTAATTCATCACATAAATTACCTCATTATATATAAAAGTAACATAATCATGTTGTTAATGTCATGAGATAATGATGGATAGAAAGGGAATATAAAAGAGGGTAAAATCATGAGAATAAAAATAAGAAAAAAGATGCATTCCCTAAACCCATAAGCTTTGGTTGTTATGAGCACACAAATTGCGAGAATTGGTTATCTCAGTATTTTCTTCTCAAGGTTTGATCAATTACTTGGGATTGAAAATCAGAATTAGGCCTCTTTATCCTACCCCAAAATAATAGTGGTGTTGCTAAGCTACAAATAAATGGAGATTGATTGGGTAAATAGCCTGTCTTTGGTTAAATATATTAAACTTGTAGAATAAAGGAATGATAGATTAGATGATACAAAATGTCAAATACCAAATATCCTAAAAGTTTCATCCTTAAAATGTAAAGTGAGTATTTATAACTCAATAATAGATATAAACTATAACCATCATCATCTAAGAACTGATTAAATATTACCCCATGAACCATGAGTTGTAGCAAACATTACATATGCAACAGTAGGCTTTATAGGCAACCAGTTTTGAGAAAACAAGGTAACCAGGTAGATCATAGTATTGAATTAACTTCTATACCATAGGGATGGCCACTGCTGCCAGCAAGCATCCATGGTCTTGACAGAGATGCCTTTTAACCCATTGAGATGCCAAAGTCCCATCTATTAGAAATAAGTACATAGTTACAAAAGCATTTAAATTTATTAAAATGCGTACTGAAGATCATTGTTCTAGCTTGGTAACCAGTCAATAATAATACCATTCATGGGAGCTAATAAAAGTGAACAAGTCAGGTTGTGATGAGATCTCTAGTTCTCCATTTTTATGACTGAAGTCCATTACCATGGCTTGGTGACCAGTAGTGGTAATGTCACTTTATTAGGATCTATGATCATGGTGGGTTGGCTCGTAATGAGACCTCCTATCCTCTAGTTGAATTTTATGTTTAAAATTCAACTATTGTTATTTTAAAACAAAGTATTACTTAATAGATGGGGTGGTAGGTTAGCTCCTTTAGAGCTAGGGATGGCGTAAAAGGTTTTGTAGTAACTATTGTCAACTTGGGTAATTTTTCTGCTCAAAAACTAATAACCTTCAAATGTCTATTTATAAATATATTTTTCTTTGTTAACATTGGGGTTGAGGAATAATTCATTAGCTAGTGACAAAAATATTTAAGTACAAGTTTGTGGTCATCATCATAAATTTTACAAGATCAGGGACTTGACAATTTAGGAAAGTTGAAAGTTGGCGTGATGAAATCATCTTTACATAATTATTCCTTAAAAATAAGATTATGTTTATAGATAAACAAAGATAAATTGACTACCCAATCATTATGTCAAAGAGGACCTAGAACATTAAAAGTATTTCCCATTCACCAAGGAAGGGAAAAAAAAAAGAATCAGAAAGACCTACATGTGTTGAATCAAATGTGAAAATTGGCCAATAAGAATAGTTGTGATTGAGGCAAAAACAATCGTGACTTAGGTAATAAAAATTGTGATAGATGTAACAACTGCGACTGAGGGAACAACATGAAAAGGCAAGAATATTGTTGTGACTGGAGTAGCAGCAGCGAAAGTGAAAAAAAAAGTGCTGCAACTCGAGTAGCAAGAGGGAAAGGAAAAAAAGGGCACTGCGACTGGAGTAACAACAGGGAATGGGAAAAAAGGGTGCCGCAATGGGAGTGGTAGTAGGGAAAGGGAAAAAAGGAAACAATAGTTGTGACTTAGGGAACAACAACTGAAACTAAGCTAGAAAAAATCATGATTCGAGATTTATTTATCCAATGGTACCATTGTTGCATGTTACAACCTCGAAACTGCCCATACTATTTTAAGCTTGTAGACATGAAGTATCAAGTATGATTGCAGTAATCCTTCCTAAAAACTAACTCAATGGGCGATCTTAGCAAGGTGACATAGAGTAGGATTAGTCATCCAACAATCATAGTCACTTTACAAAATAATGAGCAATTAAGAGTGAATGATTCTTGATAGGACTTAACATAAGAGGTTTTGATATTAGATCTAAGGAAACCATATACTTGATAAGGCTGGGGAACAAAAGCATAGATGTGGAGAAACATCATGAAACTTGAGAACTTCCATATTTTATTTTAAAAATAAAAGATGTGACTTTGAAGTAAACAACACCTGAAACATAAAACATAAGATAAATCAGAATAGTAACAACACTTTATTAGAAAACAATAAGTAAATAAATAACTTAAGTTACAATGATTGTGATTTTGGTTGCAACAATGTTGTTTCCTAAGGGAACATCAATCTGTTTCCAGGAACAACAATCTATCAACGGTGAATGAATGGAAAAATTCTTTAGTAGAAATGACTTGGACCTTCAAATGGAAATCAATTGCCCATTTCTCCTGTTATAAATCCGTTAAGTGATGAAAAGTATTTACGTTGTTTTCTTTGTGTTGGTGAACAATACAGAGATACATTTTGCAACAAACTCTTATGATCCATTTTTTTAAGATCATGGCACCTAGAAAGTATAAAAACCATATAATATTAAATTTATTAATATATTCTCGGATGAAATTCTCTTATTTCATTATCATTGTCTTTAAGAATCACTTGTTCACAAATCGACATCTTTATTCTCCTTAGACCTACAAAAATCGAGAATCTACCTTTAATAAAACATGAAATAATGGAATAAGAGAGGTGATTGGGCTCTCCTAATGCAAGACATGAAAAAAATAACAATTAGTTACTCTGTAAAACAAATCCACAGAAGGATAAAGAAAGAGTTATTTGTCACCTACGGGAGAGCAGTGGTCGACATACTAACCAACAATGCTTTAATCATAACTCCTTTGTTTTTCATCTATTTTGAATGATTCCAAAGAGAAATGATAGTTAATTCAATGAGATATCACACATAGAAATATGTTTTAAAAGAACCATGATATTATATGTCAAATTTACTTAGGACAACTTGCATAACAAAGTCATTTTCGATTTCCCAGCTTAGAACAAAAATTGATATTTTAAGCATAATGTTTTCATTTAATGACAGATTGAAATAATTAAAATTGGATATTAAGTTATATGCATGTAAATATATATAATATAAATAGGTTTTTAAGGCATGAATAATTGATGGGCCAAATGTGCTAAGGAACAGTCAGAATAATAAAGTTTTAAAGGTTGTGATTATGATAGACAACCATTATTTTGGTCATAACTTTCTCATATAATATCGAAATAGCGGGATTCAAATTGAATTGAAAACCAAATTAATAGAGGAATATACCATAGATTTGTTTCCAAAATATAGTCATTTAGGCCTCCAAAAACTAATTGTTCCAACTTTGTTCCTGAGTTGCCCACTAGACATCCTATCAATGTTTTGGTCATAACGTTTACAAATCCAAATTGAGTGATTAAAATTGTAATGGCCACTTAGGATAGAAACGGGTTTTAAAAGTATGCACATTTGGTCCCTCAAAACATGATTGTCTTAATTTCATTTTCAGTAATCTTATCAAGCCCAGAAGCCATAAGATATGATAATCAAACATTTTTTCCAAAAAGGTAATCAAAATGAATATGATTGTTTGTAGAAATGCTATTTTCGATATAATAAATATAAATACAGAAATAAATTCAAATATTTATCACCGATGTTAATTTTCACAGCGTGTTGCAACAAAAACAACTATTTTTACATATACATAAATTTATTTATTTATCTCATTAGTTATCCTATTTTCTACACTAACCTTCTCGACCTTGAAAAATAAAATGTACTTACGTATAAGAGTACATACAATGGATCCATTCTTGAAATAAGGCCTCAAGTATGCACATACCCAAATTTGAAAAATGCATGTTAATAAATAGTAGTGTATGAGAGACCAACATCCCCGTTAAGGATGGTGCTAGGAATTGCTAAAGTAGGGAGTGATGTTGCAAGAAAATGAAAAATTGAAGCCAATCTTTAATATAGTGTTAATTTCCCATAGTTGTCATATCGTGAAGTTCTTATTGAGCTCAACCTGTGAGTTTTTGGGGTCTTCCTCTGCCCCTTGGCTTTGTTTCTCTATTCATGTAATCTAGAAGCAGAGAATTAGATTAAAAGCATCCAAAAAAAAATCTAGAGCTCGGGTCCTAGAAAAGGGTTGGTACAAACCTTGCCTAACCAGGATGAGAGAGTGGGTTTCTTACAATAAGAAAGGTTGAGAATTAAAAAAATCAAGGCAATCTAATGCTTGGGTCTTGGGAAACGTTTGGTACAAACCTTGCCTAACTAGGATGAAAGAGTGGTTGCTATAATCAACAAAAAGATAGAAAAATAAAGCAGTCAAAACATTTTAATGCTCGGGTCCTAAAGCGGTTTAGCAAAAACTTTACCTAGCTAGGATGAGAGAGTGTCCCTACGTTTAAAAAAAAGGCAAAAAAATAAAGCAATCAAAACAGTATAATGCTCGGGTCCTAGAAGAGGTTTAATGCAAAATTCACCTAACCAGGACGAGGGAGTGTTCCTATGGGTAATAATGGTTGTAATTTTATGCCTTTGATAGCCTCCTTGGAAATGGTGCCAAAATGTTGGGGTCCTAATACAAGTTTATAAATTCAATCCCTCTTACATTTATTTGTCAATTCTGGGTTTGTCTAGTTATTTCATGGTTATCATGCAAGGTGTATGCATGCCATAGGTTCCCTAGCCAACATTGAGCAATTGAAAAACACAAGGTCATTGGTCCAAAAGAGTTCTAAATCAATATAGAAGAAATTAACAAATCAAATAACAACAATCCTAAATAACATCAACTATGAGTAATAGAAATTAGGAGTAACAACAATTTGGAGTAATGATAATCAGGAGTAATAACGATTCCGAGTAACAACAATCAGGGGTAACAACAATTATGACTAACAACAAGGAAATAAACAACAAAGAAATAAACAAAATTTACAAAACATTAATGATATAATTGAAAAACATGCCTAAATCACACGACTGTATCCAACAACACTTGATCAGGAGAGTGGGCCCAACTCTCTGATCAGGGCAGTGGCTGATGTTAAGGTCAGTAGGTTTTCATTTGTCAAATGTATCCAAATTACTCAATCGTTAGTTTGAATAAAGTCGAAATTAATGTCAATGTTGTTTTCATAAGTTTGATTGTCACTTTCCAAAACATTTCCATGGGTGTGGTCATCAAGAAGTTTGGTCGAAAGCATGCAACTCTCATGAATTATTTGAAAAAATTCTCAAATTCTGGAATAACCTTATCATATCCATATACACACTTCCTCCTAATTCCATTGCTCATCATTACCACCTATATTCATAAAATCAGCTCTCTTCATTATCATTATTGATATAACACCCTCACAACTCATTACTACCATTTTCCTTACATGACCATAATTACCCTCTTCAGTTCATACTCATGATCAAAACAAAGCAAAAAGACGCACCTCCAAAATATTTCATACCAAATTCATTCCTCTCCAATTTGAAATTAACACTCTTCACTAAGGGAGACTGATAATCACACAATGTAGGGACAAAGGTAGCTTGGCAGATGTTTGAAGGTAGGTTTTTCAAATGGGAGAAGGTTGTTGTGCACTTACTGCACAAAATTCCAAGTGAGACAGTCGCTGTAGAACTGTTGTGCAGCTTAGGATCAGTTAGTTTGGAATTCTACAAGTGGGGAAAGGAGCACTTAAAGGATTATTTACCAAGATGCCATTATATCAAGCACACCCATTTGCTCATTTTTATTCAAAACCATCAGCAACCATGCCAAGCATGGAGGTCTTCTACACTCTGCTACATAATTTCCTCTGAAATTGAGTGTTTTTGTCATCGTTTTCAAAATCCGTTTACGACCAAATGGAGCCGAATTTAGAAAACATGAAAGATGTTTTTCTTAAGAATGGATCAAAAAATAATAACTTCTTCCATTTTCTATATAGATAGTATATATCAGGAGTTTCAAATGCATATTTAAGGCTTATTTTTCAGATCAAAGCCATTTTTGAGGTTATGGGGAATAATGTGAGGAAACAGAGAGAGAATTTTCTTCAAAACAAGCTCATATACCATAACCTATGTCCAAGTTTACATAGGTGTTATATTTTGGAAGTTACACGCATCAATTGTTGGCCCCTTTTCGTAGTTTCTGCTGACAGAATTATGAAATTTTTGGAAAGAATGGAAAGGAATGTTAAACCTTAATAAAAACCTCCCCAACTAGTGTCTACTAAAGAAAAATAACCTCCTCCTAAAGTCACAAAAGGAAAATCATCCACCAGTAGAGCATTCAACAAGAGGAAAAGGAGGTAACAATCCTTTGTTTGAGGTTTTGCAGTTTTGTCCATGACTGAAAGTGCTTATGCTGTGTAATAGGGGTACATTTTTGTTTTCAAGTTGTAGCTGGTGTTTTTATCAGTATTTTGAGATGGTATTAGACATGTAAAGGGGCCTACAATACTGTAGTTTTATTTTGATAAAGCATGATGTTGTAAAGGAGGAAATATTGAAAGTTTAGCTATGCAGCCATTGTGCAGCCCCTGCCTACGAGCTTTTCCAAGTGTTAGTAAGATGCTAGTTGTCAGAGTATGTTATGAAACTAGCTCACAAAATAGAAGAAAAGATAGATCAATGACTTCAAAATCAGCCTCTTCGAGGGGGCAACCTCTTTTACATTACACAAATGAAAAATTCTTGGGGGATACAAATGGCAAAACCTCCTTTCTATATATAGGAGTCTAAGAGGTTACAATATAAACAAGCTGACATAATAAAAATAATATAAGGCCACAAAAGGAACAATAGTGGGCTTCTATGGGGCACAATAATAACAATATGGGGATAATAAGGGTACAACAATAACAATAAGGGCTAAAATGATTATAGTAATGGGGGAATCACTAGTATTATAGGGACCTAACATGCCCTCTCCTTCAAAAAAGTGTTGTCCTCAACGATATAGTAGTTTTGGATGCTTCTGTATAAAATTATCATCCTCCCATGGGGAATATTTAGTGGGTAAGTTCTTCCACTTGATGAGATACTCCGAAATTGATCGATTTAGAAGATGCCAAGTTCTTGTTTCTATGACTGCTTCAGGTTCCAATATGATTTTCCCTTCCTCGTCAAGTTCTGGCAATATTGTTTGAACTGGAAGCTTGTAACCAATAACCTTCTTTAAGCATGAAACATGGAAAACTAGGTGCACTCGGGAAGCTGTGGGATGCTCCAATTTGTATTCCATAGTACCAATATTTTGCAACATCTTGTATGGACCATAATACTTTGGTGATAATTTATTATCATTCTTAGCTTGCTTGAGGGACATTTGTTTATATGGTTTTTAATCATAGAAATACCCAGTCACCTACATCAAAAATTCTTTTGCTGCGATTTTGACCTACCTGTTGTTTCATTCTATTCTGCACCAAAGTGAGGTTGTCGTTTAAGAGTTGGAGAACTTGTTGTTGATGCTCGATGTGATCTTCCACTGCTTCAAACTTAGAATTTTCTCTTAAATATGGTGTGATGGACTGTGGATGATATCCATAAGGTGCCATAAATGGGGTCATTTTTTTGTAGTATGGAAGGAAGTGTTATACCACCATTCAGCCAAAGGCAACCATTTGACCCATTGTGTATATTCACAGATATCCTTCCAAACATTTGTTTACTATCTCAATTTTCCCATCAAATTTAGGATGATAAGATGAGCTATGAGCTAACTGAGTACCAAGACAAGAAAATAATTCTATCCAAAAATTTCCAGTGAAAATGGGATCTCTATCGCTTACAATAATCTTTGGGTTTCCATGTAGCTTTTGAATTGTTTCCAGAAATGCATTAGAAACTGTACTGGCTTTAAATGGATGAGATAATGCACAAAAGTGTGCATACTTGGTAAATATGTCGACTACCACCATGATCAATCTTTCCTTCAGAATTGGGTAAATCTGTGATAAAATCCATTGAAACCTCCTCCCAATGTTGGCTTGGAATGGATAAAGGTTGTAATAGACCTGGGGTCTTAATTGTTTCAACTTTTTTTTTTGTTGGAAAACCAAACATTCTGCCACAAACGTTTGAATATATGATTTAAGGCCATCCCAAAAAAATTCCTTCTTAACCTTGTGGTAATTTTTTGAAAATACTAAGTGCCCTCCTAAGGGAGAGGTGCACAATTCCATAAGAACCTTTTATTTGAGTTGGGAATTCTTACATAGGTATAAGCAATCTTTGTACCATAACAAATCATTTTTCCAGATAAATGTATCAGATGTACTTGGATATTGTTGTAACTTTTGAATGAGTTCCCACACTTCTTCATCATTCTTCCATTCATCCCTTGCTTCATTTATCAAATCTGGTTGGATAATAGAAATGGCACAAAGAAATGCTTCCACATCCTCATATTTTCTTGAGACTGCATCTGCCACACCATTTTTCTTCCCTTTTTTGTAGATGATTTCAAAGTCATAACCCAACATCTTTGTGACCCATTTTTGTTTCTCTTCTAAAGATACTCTTTGTTCTAAAAAGTATTTAAGACTATGATGATCCCTTTTTACCTTGAAGTGTCTTCCCATTAGGTAGGGTCAATGTTTCTTAAGTGCATGTAATATAACCAACATTTCCTTCTCATAAATAGCTTTTTGTAAATACTTTCCTTTGATTGGACAACTTTAGAAAGCAACAGGTCTTTCTTCTTGCATTAAAACAACACCAATTTTGTTTCCTGAGGCATCAAATCCCACAATAAAGGTTTTTGTGAAGTCCGACGTAGCTAGGACCAATGCTTGGCACATTGCCTCTTTAAGATGTTCAAAGGCATTTGTTTCCTCTCGAGTCCATGAAAATGAATCTTTCTTCAATAATATTGTTAGAGGTGCTACTATTCTCCAATAATTATTAACAAACTTATGATAATAACCTGTCAACCCGAGAATTCCTCGTATATGCTTTATGGATGTGGGGATTTTCCATTCCTTAATGGATTTAATTTTGCTAGGTTCTACCTTAACACCTTCACGAGTTATAATATGACCTAGATATTCCACCTCTTGTACTCGAAAGAAACATTTGAAGCTTGTTACATATAATTGTTTCTCCTCCAATAGTTTGAGCACCCTTTCAACATGTTGAACATGATCCTTCCAACACTTGTTGTAGATTAATATATCATCAAAAAATACTAACACGAATTTTCTAAGGAAGGGTTTGAAAACGGAATTCATCACACATTGAAATGTAGAAGGTGCATTGGTAAGTCCAAAAGGCATGAACAAAAATTCATAATGACCCTCATGTGTTATAAATGTTGTTTTCAGAATGCCTTCACTCTTCATTCTGATTTGATGATATCCGGAACGAAGATCCAACTTGGTGAAGTAAATTGATCCATGCAATTCATCCAATAATTCATCAATGATAGGAATAGGAAATTTATCTTTAATAGTGAGCTTGTTGAGCTCCCTATAATCGAGACACATGTGCCATGATCCATACTTCTTGTGCCCCAATACTATTGGAGCAGAGAAACAAATTTGACTAGGTTGAATCATAAAAACCTCTAGATTTTCTACAACTGTACATTCAATTTCACTTTTTTGGGCATAGGGATATCTATCAGGCCTGATGTTTCGAGGAAAATTTCCTGGAATCAAATGAATAGCATGATCACGATCACGAATAGCTGCGAGGCCTTTGGGAGTCTCAAATACCTTGGAATGAATGTACAATACTTTTTGGAGATCTCCAGAAATAGATGATTTCGATGTGGGAACCTCTTGTGAACATAATTGTGCAATTACAACTCGTTATTATTTATTTAGAAGATTTGTCATTTTGTTAGAGCTGATTATATTTCCTAGTTTCCCTGGGATACCCCTTAATTCAACTTCCTTTCCTTCTGAAAAAAATTCATGAAATGTTCTTGAAAATTAAAAGTTATTGTACCCAAGGATTGTAGACATTGGACTCCTAGTACAACATCAGCACCACCCATTGGAATGGAAATCATTAGTCTATTCAATACATATTATCCCATGGATAGCTTGAAATTATGGTAATTTCCAGATAAATTTATGGTTCCTCCACTTGCAACCATCACTTGACACTCTGGTGTTGGATATAGGAAGCAATTCAATTCTTTGGCTATCTTACAATGAATAAAATTATGGGTACTGCCTTGATCAGTCCTTCTATCTTGATAGTTTGAGGAGTGGAAATTCTAGCCAATTCATTACAAGATATAGTTAGATTCATTTCTTCTTTATATAGGGTTTTTTCCTGGTGTATATCCTCTTCTTTTGAAATTTCTTTTTCCTTTTCTTCCTCCTCTTCACAATCTATGTACAATAATTTCTTCTAAGCACACTTCTGACCTTTAGTGTATTTTCTATCACAATTGTAACAAAGCCCTTTTGCTCTTTTTTCTTTCACTTTTTTGTGGTGTCAAACTTGTAGGTTGTGGAAGGCTAGGGGAAACAACACTTACATCTTTATAGTTGTGAGTGGTGGGCTTCATTGTTGCCATACTTTTTCTTTCCATTTTTCTTGCCAACCTGAATGCCTTCTCCAACAAATCAAGTTCCCAAAGATGAACCTCATGTTGGATGTTATCCTTTAAAGTCCCTATCTACAAATCAATCCTATGCTCCTATGGAATATATTTTACCCTTATATTCAGTTTTTGGAAGTCCTCAATGTGCTCCATCATTGAACCCTTTTGCTTGAGATTTATCAATTGGCTAAAAAAGGTGTTTCTTTTTGTATGCTCATAATGTGCTATCATTTCTTCCATAAAAATTACCCAAGTGACAATTTGTTTACAAGAGCAAAGCCATCGATAGCATAGAAACTGATTGGGTTCAAAATATAAAGTTTCAAGGCATACCTTTTGTGTGTTTTGCACATTATGGAGATAGAAATATTGCTTCATCTGTAGTATCCATGTTACGAGGTCCTTGCCATCAAAATTCCTCATATCGATGGTGGGTCTTCAATTCAATGTTAGAGTCTATGAAATCATGATTATCATTTCTTTTGTTCTCATCATGAGTTTCCTTTACTACCCTTTCACCATTAGTAAGCATTTCTTGTAGCAACTTTGTCAAATCTATCTTCAAATCTTCCATGTTTCCTTTAAGTTTTGCTTCTATAGTAGCTTCCATGCCATTCATATTTGATTCTACGCCATTCATATTAGCTTCCACGCCTTTATTTAAACCATCCATCTTAGCTTTTGTTACTTTTTGTGAGAGTGAAATTCGTTGCACTTGGTCTCGTAATTTTGATATATCATGTTGCATTTCTTCCTCTTCTTCTTGAGTCATGCTAAATATTTCAGGTTTCCTACTAGGTGTTTCCATTTTCTTTCTTTATAACATCAATTAACGATCATTATGCTTCAATATGTCCTTTGAATTCCTTCAAACTAATTTTTCAAACCAAAATTATGGAAAATTTTAAAAAGACTACACTCCATTTTTGGCTTTGTAGGAGCTCGATATTGAATCTATTGTATCTTTGTAATTGTGAATCTCTTAGGTCTGACATTATATCATGTGGTATCCCTATGTGTCCTCATTCCAACCCCACAAGGTTGATTAATATTGGATTCTCTAAGAAAGAGTTATGCCAAATATTCCACAATGACCTGATTATAGACTAGTTCAGTAGAGAGAATTTGTACAAAGTTCCACGTGTCACTGTTTCGACCTTCCAAACTAAAACCAATACACATAAAACTACAGTCCATCCTCTTTTGTACCATTTTATGAAATTTCAATCTGATGCTCAGAGAGAAATTTATGATGATTTTCCCAAGGTCACCTGTTTGCGATATAATTTGGGAGCTTCCAAAACCCTAAGTTCCATAGCTCATATCTTCGAAAACATAGCGAGACAAGAGCATAAATTTAGACCCGTAATTCATCACGATTTTCCTGAGGTCACCTATTTGCGATATAATTTGGGAGCCTTCCAAAAACCTAACTTCCATAGCTCATATCTCCTAAAATATAGCGATCAAAGATCGTAAATTCAGACCTGTAATTCATCACGATTTTGGCTCAAATGGGTTTTTATTTCAGCTTGTGAAACATTGTAGAAACAACGTTATATCGAAAATTGCACGATGAACTGTTTGGAGAAATGAAACCCTAGAATCCAAACATCTGATACCAAATGTTATGCAACTAGCTCACAAAATAGAAGAAAATATAGATCAACGACTTCAAAATTAGCCTCTTCGAGGGGGCAACCTCCTTTACATTACACAAATAAACAATTCTTGGATGATACAAATGACAAAACGTCCTTTCTATATATAGGAGTCTAAGGTGTCACAATATAATCAAGCTGACATAGCAATAATAATATAAGGCCACAAAAATAACAATAGTGGGCTTCTATGGGGCATAATAATAAGAATATGGGGAAATGTTATATGGAATTTGCATCTACGGATAAACACATTTTCCCTAAGTGGGTAACTACCCTTAGAACAATAGAAAGAAAGTAGTTTAACCTTTTCCTATAGTAGAGAGATGAGATGAAGGAACTTACTTGTAGTCTTTCGCTTCCTTGATCTCCTTTGAATTTCTCACGTCGCTTCCACTTGAACTGAATTCGCTCAATTGGTACCTATGTCAACAAAAACAGAAGCAACAACGATCAAAGCATACATGATCTATCTACTATAAACCAATGGAATCGAAGACATTGAAACACATAATCATCATAGATATGAACAAGAATATGAGAAAAGGAATAAACACTTTACTAATGTAGAAGGAAGAGTTTCACCTAATACAGTTCGATCCTATGCCATTCATCCAGCTTCAGTCCATCTATCATCACACCAAAAGCACACCAATCCAGCAGCATAACATTGCTTGACGTGAACTCAAATCTCAACCAACATAATTTCTCTACAATCTTCAGATTCTAGCCTCTTGATCACTATGATGAGTGCTCAATTTATAGGGAAATGGAGGTGGTTTTGTCATAAATGAGGGTATTGAATGGCCTTCCAAAATGGGAGTTAGTTTCTGTGGAGCAAGGGATGAGAGGATAGGTGTTGAAAATAGCAACAACAAATGATAAAAATAGAATCCAAAATATTCCAATTTTAATTTGTCCTTGAACTAAAATTGTGAACTAAAATTCGAATTTAGTCTCACCAGCTACTTGGAAATAATTAATTAATTCATTATGGATTAATTAGTTGGAGAAATTCAGGTTAGAAGTCTTTCTGAAGTCATACAAGAGTTATCCCTTAATTAAGGAGATAAGATTGAGTTATATTTGAGTTGTAATTAGTTAGCTCAGTTTACTGAGTTAAGTCCAGTTAAATTAGTTCCAAACTATTTCAGGAACTAATTGTGAGTTATCAGTCAGTCGATGCACGCATGCACTCAACCAGTGTACCCCAGATAACTGAAGATTCCCTCATCAGAAGCTCATGCATGTCTGTTCTGAGAAAGATCTAGTTGAGCTAAATGTCAAGGACATGTTAATATCAGTTGCATGTGTTTTCCTATAAAGGAAACTTATGCATGCAGTCAAGGGCAGTTCCTTGAGGATTGCGCAATTCTGATAGTGTGTTAGAGCAGTGTTACACTGGGTGAAGGAGATCATCCCAGAGGAGCCACGCAAGGAAATAGGAGCTTGGAGGGTAGAGGAGAAGGCTTGTGAGAAGATTTGATTGCTCGTGAGCATCCAAGAGGATTGTACTGAGAGCTGGATAGCTGTGAGAGCTAAGGTTCTGTATAATTCTGATGTATTTCCACATTGTATGATAGTACAGATAGTGGGGTTTTTAGCTGAGGCTTTCTCCTGAGTATTTTCTGTGTTTCATGTGCATTGATTCTTCTTCTTATGGTTATATGTGTTCAACTTGATCTTTAAGCTTCCGCAAGTTTGATAGTAGAAGTAGATTATAGTATTTTTCTTTGGTATATTGCATTATCGAGTTAATCTACAATAAGATTTTCTACATAGATCTTAGAGGTAGATTTGTAGAGAATTTGCAGGAAATTCTACATGGTATTGGAGCCTAATTTATTGGAGTTGTGAATAGTATATGGAGAAGAGAATTCGAAGTTTGAAGTTCGGGGTTGCAGGTGCAAATTGAATTCTTATCATACTTCAAGTTTGGCCAATGGCGTTTTATGGCTTAAGACTCGAGTATGCCTTGGAAGACAACTCAAATTACGTAGCATGGAAAGATCACATGGAGGTTGTATTAGAAGACAATGGCTTGAAGGATTTCATTGATCAAGAAATCCCAAAGCCAGGTTCAACTAATGCATAAGAGTTGGTTGAGTGGAATAAGTGTGTGGCGAGGGTGAGAAAGATCATCCTTGAGGGAGTTTGAGACCATATTGTCTCTAGTCTCCATGGGAAGGATACTCCATATTCAATGTGGAAGACATTGAAGGACCTCTACCAGAATAGTAGCAACGAGAGGAAATTGGTGCTCAAGGATAAGCTTCAAAGAATCAAGATGGAGAACGACGATACTATTTCCACATATTTGAACAAGCTCACCACTTGCAGAGATGAGCTTGGAAGTGTGGGAATAACTACTGCCAATGATGATATGGTGAGCCTCCCTCTCCTTGGCCTTCCAAAGATTTGGAATAGCTACTAGGACTCTGTGAATGGAAGGGAGAAACTGCCAGATTGGGAATGATTGTGGTCGGATCTCATGCATGAGGAGATCAGGAGGAGCACACGAGATGGTTCTTCATCCAAGGATGATGATGAAGAAAATCCATCCTTAGAAATTAAGGCAAGGAAAGGGAAGGGGAAGGCATTCCATTTCGATTCAAATTCTTCTCATGTAGGGAAGAAAGTTGACAAGTCTAAAGTGAGATTCTTTAATTGTCACGAGATGGGTCATTATGCGACTAATTTCCCATCGAGGAAGTCCAAGAAGGGATCGTTGGATGGATCGGAAGGTGAGGCATTAGCCTCTTAGTTCAAAATGGACTTTACCCTCATCGCATGCTTGGTGTCATCAATGATGGGTTGTGGTTGGTATCTTGATAGTGGAGCCTCATTCCACATGACCGGTGATAAAAGTTCATTCAGTGCCTTGGAGGAGAAAGACCTCAAGATGCGCATAGAGATGGGTGATGACGAAAGGTTTAATGTTTTAGGAGTGGGCACAGTTGCTTTTAGGAGGGAGCATGGAGCTTCTATCACCTTGACAGATGTGAATTATGTTCCTAGACTGAAGAAGAACTTGGTATCGGTGATGATGTTGGAGGACAAAGGCTACGATGTTGTTTTTAGTAAGGGAAAGTTTTTCCTTGGACACATCAACACGAGATAGGTCAAATAGATCAGTTCATGAGTTAAGAAATTGTATGCTCTTGAGGTTCAAGATGCATGCAAAGCCTTGAAGAGCAAGGCAAATTTTAGAGACTTGGTGGTTGAGAGGGAGAGTAAATTACCTCTCAACATGTAGTCCCAAAAGAAGTCTCAGACAATTGTGGAGGAGCCACAATTGGAGAAGAGGGCAGAGGAATCAAATCCAGCCATACCTCTAGGTGTGAGGTGGGGTGATGTGAAGTGATAGTCGCAAGAAGGCTGAATTGGGCAGGGTCCAGTGAGAGGTTTTATCTCATGGATTGTACCTTGCTATGGGAGCCCAAAATACATAGTAGCAGGAGGAATCAGTGGGATTGATGCAGTCAGAGATCAAAGTGACAAAGGCTAGAGCAGTAAGATACTAAAGAGCACAGAGAAGGATTGACAACAGTGGATAAAGGCTGAGTTAGAAGAAGCACAAAGTTTTCAATTGACAGAAGAAATATCGGTCAGAGACTTTGATGGCAGATGCATCATACTAATTCAGGTTGGATGTTTTTTTTTTTGTTTCTGAAGTTGTTCGAGCAACAACACTTGAGAGAAGTGTTGCATGCAGAACATTCCAAAGGTTCAGGATTGATATCGAGTTAAATTCCCTTCTTGTTGAGAGGGAATGTTGAAAATAGCAATAAGAAATGATAAAAATAGAATCCAGAATATTCCAATTTTAATTTGTCCTTGAATTAAAATTCAAATTTAGTCTCACCAGCTACTTGGAAATAATTAATTAATTCATTATGGATTAATTAGTTGGAGAAATTCAAGTTAGAAGTCTTTTTGAAGTCATGCAAGAGTTATCCCTTAATTAAGGAGATAAGATTGAGTTATATTTGAGTTGTAATTAGTTAGCTTAGTTTACTGAGTTAACTCCAGTTAAATTAGTTCCAAACTGTTTGAGGAACTAATTATGAGTTATCAGTCAGTTGATGCATGCATGCACTCAACCAGTGTACTCCAGATAACTGAAAATTCCCTCATCAAAAACTCATGCATGTTTGTTCTAAGAAAGAGCTAGTTGAGTTAAATGTCAAGGACATGTTACTATCAGTTGCATGTGTTTTCCTATAAAGGAAACTTATGCATGCAGTCAAGAGATGTTCCTTGAGGATTGCACAGTTCTGATAGTGTGTTAGAGCAGTGTTACACTCGATGAAGGAGATCATCCCAAAGGAATTGTGCAAGGAAATAGGAGCTTGGAGGGCAGAGGAGAAGGCTTGTGAGAAGCTTTGATTGCCTGTGAGCATCTAGGAGGATTGTATTGAGAGCTGGCTAGCTGTGAGAGCTAAGGCTTTGTATAATTCTGATGTATTTCCACCTTGTATGATAATACAGATAGTGGGGTTTTTATCTGAGGCTTTCCCTTGAGTATTTTCTATGTTTCATGTGCATTTATTCTTCTTCTTATGGTTATATGTGTTCAACTCTGATTTAACTCGATCTTTAAGCTTATGCAAGTTTGATAGTAGAAGTAGATTATAGTATTCTGCTTTGGTATATTGCATTATCGAGTTAATCTACAGTAAGATTTTCTACATAGATCTTGGAGGTAGAATTGTGGAGAATTTGTAGGAAATTCTATAATAGGAGGTTAATTGATCCATAGCCTATCCAAATTCGAGCTCACAGGATGAGATAAGAGATGGAATCCTTCTAGAATGATCTAGAATCAAAGAATATTCCCAGAACCCTATGCAAATTTCACTCATTCTCATCGAACGCAGGTCAAAGCAGACCTAAGTGCACTGTAGTGCAGGCGTGAATGGGCTTTCCTACTCTGTAGCACAATTACCCCTAACCAAGGCTGCAAACGTGTGCCAAGGAGGCATTTTAGCAAGGTGTCATGCTAGGAAACTTTCATGGATGGAAGCACTCAATGAGATGACTTGTCTAGGGCATGTAACAACTGAATTAGGGTTTGATGAGCCCTAGTTGTACTGATCTAAATGTCAGGAGTGATGTGCCCAAATAGACCTGTAACAGTTTCCCCCTAAAGCATGAAGTTGAAAATGATAATGTCGAGTGATATGATTTACAATGTGATGGAGAGGATCTGAAGTGGACGGTGACCTGCATTGATTACAATACATAATATCATGATATCTTGAATTTTTCATGAATCGCTGAGGGAAGGCATACCCATACTTAGCATATAAAATTTTTCATTACATGTACATAAATTAGATAGTCGTCTACAAATATAGACCCATGATACGATGACCATATTTGTAAAGCCAACGTTCAGATTATTTAGTACTATCCTGAAATCGTAGCTTGGATGGATGAAGATAGGTCCGGGATCTTCTATCTTGTCCAATCGTTCACTCAAGTATGAGTCTAACCATGTGAAAATGTGATCTGAAGTCGAACATGGGAAGACACCATATGATTACCATCCAAAGTTGTAAGTTGTTAAAAAACTTGAGAGAGATCACCGATAATGATAATGATCCTCAAGGTACTACAATACATTTTGCATGGTGTGAATAGATGTTTTGATGTCGAACACCATACAATGTCTTTTGGTCGAAAGCCAGTGACATGAACCTGTCATTGGAAGCGAGAAACTTGCCATTGATGTATGCAAGCCTCCAGGTACTAGAAGGGTGTTTCTAAGTCAACTTCTTCGATAATGTGCTGATGTTGACAAGAAGCGACTCATTGTAGGAGGGCCTTGATGTATCCCCCATCAACGACACGAAACGAGTGTAATGATTTTGAAGACAGAATTTGATGGACGACACAAGGTTCAGGAATGGCAGTCATGAAAATGAAGGTTTATGAGTATTGTAAAGGATGAAGTTTACTGAGTGACTTCTCTTAAACATGTTGGTGACATTGAATGAATTGGAAATATTGACCCAAAACCAAAGTGATTGATGGTGTGATAGACCACAGGTATGATAACCATAAAGCAAATAACGCAACCCAAATAGTTACAAAGATGAAGTGAAAGTGTCATGTTCAAGAGCGACTTGCTACCATAAAGTGATTTATCCCTTTTCCCATTTTCCCCAGTCATTGCGAACGAGTACTTCTTTATTTTTTAACAAGCTTGAGGAGGATAACATATGCTTGTAGGATAATTCCACCCTTTGGGTGAATCCATCACTATGTGATGTTTTAACGAGTCTAGCGAAGGTGAAAAACTGTCTTGTTGTGATGGACAAGTTTGTTGCCATTTGATGTTTTAACGAGTTTAACGACAATGATAACTCAATCCTTTTCATGTTTTTAGAGTTTGAAAAGGGACAAAAAGAAAACTCCATAAGTTATTTTTCATAAATTTGTCTCTCAAGTCCGAAAAATCATAAAATAAAACAAGAGAGAACCTATTGACCATGTTCGATCAACGTATTCCTTTTTCGTAAATAATCTATCTCAGTCTGGAAAAGGCTTAAAATTATACTAAGTAGATTTTGTTTCCAATCCTCTAATGAGATGAAAAGGACAAGCACTTAGCAATGTTTTCATATTTTGAGAGTCTAAAAAGGGCTTAAAGAGGACTCTAGTTAGAGGAACAAGTGGTGTCTACGATAGCAACTGGTTCCAGTGATGTTGGAACTTCTCAAAACATGTAATGGTCAAGAGGCTGGCTAATAAGACCACTCATTGCAATTGTTCCTCAAAAAGGGTAAAACAACCAAGTGAAAGCATATGATCAGCCAAGCAGATAGTGATGATGGAAGGAGAAAAAACAAGGCTTATCTGATGGGAGACACCGATTGAATGGCAATCACAAGGGTTAAAATGGAGATGGGTTCAACTTTGCACAAGCTTGAACCATAGGGAACTATGTTTGGATTCAGTTTCATGTTTACACAAGCTTGAATGAAAAACTATGCTTGGATTCAGTTTACATGCCCCCAGCATGATGACTCGATTCTAGGTGCATTCCCCCTAAGCTTCATTACATTCACCTAAGTAGACTACTCATGCCTATCAGGTGGATGGAATGAAGGTTCATTTACGAGATCAAGTGAAAGACTCAACTAGGATTTTACGAGATCTAATCAAAGACTCGAATTGAAACTTTGCTCCAAGGGACCTGGTTTTGTTTTTCTAATGAGTTTGACACAAGACAAGGAACTATGCTCTGGAACTCTGCTCAGATTCCTTATTTCATTTTTTAAAGAGATTGACACAAGACAAGGGACTATGCTCTGGGACTTGTTTCATTTTTTAATGAGATTGACACAGTGAAATAACTATCCTCATATTCCTTGTATCATTTTTTAACGAGCTTGATAGAAGACAAGGAACTATGCTCATACCATTTGTTTCATTTTTTAACGAGGTTGACACAAGCCCAGGAACTATCCTCATACCCTTTGTTTCATTTTTTAACTAGGTTGACACAAGACCAGGAACTATCCTCACACCCTTTGTTTCATTTTTTAACGAGGTTGACACAAGACCAGGAACTATCCTCATACCCTTTGTTTCATTTTTTTAGCGAGGTTGACACATGATCGGGAACTATCCTCATACTCCTTGATCACTGTTAGGATATTCCGACACATAGGAATAGTTAAGTTCAACTTGGTCTAGTATAGAGTTAGGTATAGAGTTAGGTAAAGTGTGTTTCTTTACCATTGTACATTTTGTAACTTACAATCC
>APFE030576301.1:46281-60874 GCA_000404065.3 Pinus taeda | reverse complement strand
ATGCTTTGACATGCTCAGCTTTTTAGTTTGTTCAAAATTTATGTTTTCTGCTATCTAGAGAGGATTCAAATGGTTGTTTGCCCTCTTTAGCTCATTCTCTATCATCCATCTCATATTAAGGCATCAGCGCTCACTCCTACCTTGCCCCAAAGATCTCCCTGCAAAAACTGTGCTCAATCCCCGCACCCTGAATTGCACTCCCTCCAATTTCCACCAAAAAACAAAAAATCTTTAAATCAATCCCCTTATCAGTTTACTAGCCTAATATCTTTTATCCTAATTGGTCAGCTTATCATATTGAAAGATCTACCGAATCTGACCCGAGAGAGCCTTCTCATCCCTCGTAGGGCTAGCTACGAGGTGAAATGGTTTGATGTAGCCTTGAGAGTTTGTCTATCTCAGCCTAGGTGAATTCCAAGCGCTAACATCTCACACGAGTACATGTGCATTGTAATGTTGAGTCATGTCAAGTGTAAGTCAAGTTTCAATGGTTGGATGTAACAGTCACAGAGTTGTTGAAGAGTCATGAGGGTAGTTGAACTGTCACAAAGGGGAATGTCAAGGGTCACCCCACCCTTTGCTATAAATAGCCCCTCATAACTCATTGTAAAGGCTTTTAGTCAACCAAGATTCTACTAAGACTATCTTGAAGAAGGCTTGGACAGTATAGTAACGCGCCTTGGTTTCTCCACTGCATAGAGCTAGTACATCTCTTTGGAGGAGCAAGCAGATGTGGCTGTAATGTTCCACTATTGGGGCTGGCAGGTTTACATGGATGTATTGTATGATTGTAACTTACACTTCTTTATATAATAAGAGCCAACATATTTTCATGCATATGTTGTTATTGTATTTGGACTTCTCTGATTACCTTAATGATATATGTTGTTTAACTTACGCACTTGTGTATGAACTGATTCACATGCAATTATATGAATCTTGTTGTTAATGTGTTGATATGTTGTTAATGTTGTCACCGTTAGTGTCGACTACTCTGCTGGACATCAGACATAACTTTCACATGAACCTTGCTGTAACAACCGTCGCACTTGTCTTAGACTGATCCATGAGTGTTGTACATGTTATCTTACCTTGTATGATGTGATTGCCGCATCCGAGTGGACTACTCTACCAGAAGTTGTGCATGTCCTTTTGTGTTGTGTGTTCCTAGCCGAGTTGGTGTTGATCCCTTTCAATCTAGAACTCACCTTCACCTTCTTCTCCCTTCGAAGTTTTAGAACCTCTCATACACCTTCGTTGACTCATTGCATTAGTCGCACCCTTGCTACTGACGGAGTTATCTTATTTTCCTTTGTGCGACATCGCGGTCAAGGAATTACCTTATGACCCACTACTGGGGCTCCTACACCAAATGGTCTGAGGTCTAATTGGGACTTCTTACTTGGGAGATCCCCTTAACATGTTGGTGGGTCCAGCACCATCAACATCTATAGCACTAGAAGGAGGGCCTAGTGACAAGCAATGTCCTCTCATCCAGTTTTGAACCTTTTCATATCTTTCATGGAGTCTTGCATTCTTCTTCCCCCGAGGTGTTTTTCAAATCGTGAAGATGTCTCCATCTCGGGGAAGCTTTTCGATCTCTTTTCCACTCACACATACAATGGTGAAGGCGAAGTGGCCTGGCCTGAGCACTTACTTAGCTTTCTTTCCATGATTCATGAGGAAGATGATTTTTCTAACGAGTAGGCCAGTTTGTTGCTTGCATACACACTTCACAAATCTCCATTTCGTTGGGTGCTCAACCTACCAGCTGACACCGTGCACTCATTTGAGCACTTCTGTGATCTTATTGAAGACACATTCTATCATTTCTATCCATACCATCTTGACAAGAAACTGTTACAGCAACAGAGGGCTCCGCATGAATCTGTTATTGATTTTTGGTAGTGCTTTTGTGACTTTCAGTTTCAAGCTCCGAGGAGCCAGATGAAGTTTCTTTATCTCTGGGACTGATTCGAGTATTGTCTTAAGAAATCTGCTCGTCCCAAGAGAAATATTGAGATCAAGCCTCACTTAACCTTCTTCGTTGATGGAACTGCGCAATCTCATGTGGGAGCAGGCATTGTCTCAATGGATTGTCTTCCTCCCTCTCATTCAACAGTTCCACCATTGCCCAATGATGTTAAGGATCATGTTTGTACACATGTTCATCCTTCACACTCTCCCAACATCACTCCACTCAATTTTAGCGCAAATTTGGTTGTGATTCCCTCGAGTTCCCATATGCATTATTTTCTTCGACCTCTGCCTTTGCACTCAGGTGCTCCTTCAGATGATGTTGTCTTGTGTTCATCCATTCTGGACTCTTCACTTGTTGTGAACAAGGAACAACCCACTGATGGAGTCGGTGTTGCACAACCAACATGCGTTATCATTCATGAAGAGTATGAATGGGATCTTGAACATCAACACTCAGGGAAGGATGAATCCCTTCCATCTAAGCCCCCTTCGTTCTTTCCTAGCCTCTTTGTTGAACCTGCCATCCATGATTTTGCATGGGTGTCTTCATCCATAAATGCACCCATTGTTGATCACTTGCAGGACTCACTGGATGTTATTCCATCATTCGACAACAGAGATGATAAGTTATCCATTGAAGATCCACTTGATCCTTCATCTGTCTTTTCTGGGAACATAGAGGATGAGTTTGTTCACTTTTCATCTACCCCTCTATTTGATTCATCTGATCATGAGGATGCCGAAGAATTCATTGATTTTTCTGATCATGGCGGTCGTGATCCATTTTCTTCCAATTTTGATCACGATCACGAATCTCTCACAATTGATCTTTCTAAGCCATTGGTGTATGATGATCTACCTGATGATGAAGTTGAGACACCCAAGACTGTCGAGGCACTTCAGCCCGAGCTAATGGTTATGTCAGGCCCTCGCTCTCTAGATTTTAGTCTCACTTCCGATCATGAAATAATTCAATTGTTCAATCACCCAAGGCTCCTCATCACTCATCTGTATGCATTGAAGATCCATCTCACTCATAGATCACACTTCCTCCACTTGAACTGCACGATTCCATTGCTCATGCATTGGAGGAGTCTTACATTGCAAGCACTCATTCACAATGCAAGTTGTCTTTGTTTCTTTTGTTTGCTTGCATGTCACATTCAAGAGTGTGCTTATGCTTCAAAGTTGCACGTAGTGTCACACAGCACCACGAGAAGTCCACGTACAGTCTATCATGCTCCTACACCCACTTATGTCGCGTGGGCACTTTGGAACATGAAGTGTGGTTGTCTTCATTGTTATATATTTCTTGTTTGTTGCTTTGCATCACTGGGTTGCTCGCAAACCAAGCCTTCACCAACATGGGTCTACCAATGCACCGGTGGCTGCATTGGAAGTATCACTTCATGTGATCAGGCCCATGCACCGTTAGTGTAGGAGTAGGAGTAGTGTCTGCTTTCAATTGTTTGTTTGCATGCTTGTTTGCTTACATGCTTTGTATTATTTTTCGTTTGCTTGCTTGCTTGTTTACTTGCTTCGCTTTCATTTTTGCTTCTTCTCTTGCTTCGATTTTTTTATTCTTAGTTCGTTCGCTTGTTTTGTTTGTAGGTTAATTTGCATGAAACCATGTGTGACTCATGAAATGAGTTGGGTGAAGTACAAGATGGCTTGTACAGCTATCACTACTTGGTTATCTGTCATCTTGCCATTGTATGAAGAACTTGTTACTTTCCTTCCATGATACATCGAAGGAAAATATGTATTGTTCGAAGTGAACCTTGGTGAAAACACAACGGTTGTGCGCTAACTAGTGTCACCTTCTCTAGTCGATTGTTTTTGGGTTAATCCTTGTCAGCCCTATCAAGTAGAGTAAGGTGAGGGGGGAAACCTTAAAAAGCACGTCAGAGATATAATAAACTACTTCCCTGCTATAATAACCTCTTCTTCTCTCAATAAGTCGGGATCCCTCTTCCTCCTCTGAAATGAATAAGTGCTATACACAGTGAAAATGAAAAAAATGAAAAGTAAAAAAAAATCAAAATGAATAATGAATAATGCAAAAGAAGAGAAAGGCTTCCTGCGCAGGGGGGTGATGCAAGTAACTCTACTAGGGTACTGACCAGGCTCGCTGGTAGTGAAGCCATGCTTGTGTTCCTATGTGACTACACTAGAGTATTGTCGAGGTCTGCTAGCAATGGAGCAACAGCAGAGATGAAACTAAGATTCTGACGATTATACTACTTATGCACCTATATACCCCTCAACCCCAATCGAAACAACTGTGTTTCCTTGGCTTGGAATGTGTGTCAATCGACCAAGAGTCTTGAAGATGCTACATCTTACAATCAAACTAAGTGTGAAGCCAAGATGAGATGAGAGCTAAACAATACTTACGGAGGTGTTAGACTTGCTTTTCACTAACAAGGTCCATTTAGAGAGCTGGAGTTCTACCAGTGTGTCACCAAGTGTTGTAGCGGCTACAACCACCCTCCAAAATTTTTCCTTAGCTAGTTTTTGAGCCTCCCTACCAAACTTCACAACAGCTTGCCTTGCTTCATCAAGTCCTCAAGATTTAGGGTCTTTCTTTCTCAAAGGCAGCCTGTCGATTACAGTTTGATCTTTCCCCTTCACAGGTTTCTCACCCGGACTTAGTCCAGTTGCAGGCTGAGCATCTTCCCCTTGAAAATTGCACATTTCTGGAGAGCAACCAGCCTTCCCTCCAGAAATTGCACAATCCTCTCTGACAAAATGCTGGGCTCTAGGATGTGCAATCCTACCAGCCAACCCTCCAAGCAGGATTTGTGCAAATTTTCCCAGCAGCAGGTTGTTCAGCCCAAGATTTGTGCAAATATAGGTAGCAGTCAGCTACTCTACCTAGAAATTATGTAAATCTCCTCAGCATCCAACCCAACTCCTAGCCATAAATGCGCATTTTTCTCCAGCAGTCGACGAGTCTCTTGCATGTGCAGCTGAGTTAACCGGTTCCCTCCGGGACTGAGAAAAATAGACTTGCATGCATCAACTTCTTCTTCCAAGATAGTATGCAAAGGCATCCCTTGTTCCAAGGATCTATGTTTATCGATTGGAGTTTACATGCAAGGAGCAATTCTGAAACCTCCCACCAAGTGTCGCTTCCCCTAGATTCATGGCATGTGCATCACAACCTCGGTATGATCAAAACTCATCAACTGGACACTCTAGAGCTCATTTCTCACATCAACCTTCCAGCTCTGACATCCCACATCACATCTAGGAGTAGTCGGCACATTCAGCTCAATTGTTTTGGGGTAAGCCCACTTCCCATGCCTTGTGCTACATTTCTGTCGCATTTTGTGTTTTCGCTTGTGTGAGTATTGTTTTCTTGATTTCTTTGAACGCTTGTTGTCATTTACATGTATTCTAGCTTGTCCTAGCTTTGTTTCAGTTTCCATTGTTATCCCACTATTGTCGCGTGCATGAAACTGTTTTGCACAAATGTTCTCCCAACCGGCGAATTGCCTCACCCACATGCATATTGATCTGTTTATTGAATCGTTCATTCATGTTTTGCATGCACTGTCAATCACTTCTACTATCACTTAGTGTCACCATATATTTCATCGACTTACTTGCTTTCAGTTGCCCGTCGGCAAGCCGGGCCAACCTTGGCCCGATCTCTGCCTTCACCAAGGCTGCATTGTGAAATCTTGAGAAGGAAGGCTCACCTTCCTCTCTATATTTGCTCATTCTGGCCCAACACTATCCTCCTGGACTGCATTACGTATTTCTAGAGGTCAATGGCTACTTGGCCCAAAAAATTTCACAAATCTATCCCTGGGCCAGCAGTCTTTCCTAGTTGGAATCGCGCATTGCGCAATCCCAACATCCAACTGCCCAACTGGATTGCACATTTCATAGCTCCAGCAGTCAGCCAGTTTCCCAATAGCCCAGATTGTGCCTTGAGTATTCTTGGAAATTGGTCTCCCGACCTCCTGGCCGAAATTGCGCAACCTTCATGATCATTCACCCAAGTATGTTGTAAGTCAGTTCTCATGCTCATTTTGGTTTTCGGCTGACATATTGCTTGCTATCGGTGTTTTCATGTCTCCAGGTACCACAGGTGTTCTTATGCCTCTCAGTAGTATAGGTATTATGGTTTCTAGGAGAGCAGGGATGAGGACAACATTCGGAGCACGCTTGGGGATGCAGTCAATCAAGTGTCTATGAGCTTTCCTACCCACGAAGTCATCAAGTTGTTCATAGACAAGGAGATCAAGAGATGACAGCAACAGCCTCACAACGAGCAGCATCATGAACAACAGTTGAAGACAGCATACCAAATGCAATGAATGCAAGAGGAGGGTTGTTGACAACATGGAGGCAGAACAAGGTTGCAAGCTCAAGCAGGTCCATTGATGATGAAAGCAACTTTGGAGACTCCGGCTATGAAGTGATAGCGCTATGTGAATATTGTGCAAAGGCATAAGATGGAACAAAGAAGGAGTTACATGTGTTGAAGCAGAAACTCAGGAAGAACATGAAGTTACACAAACAGACGAATGAGTTGCAGCAAGAATAGGAACAGCAGTGGGTGCAACATGCACTCACGGATGAAACTACGCCCATACAAGCTAAGGATTCATCCCAACGGCTGACACAGAGCAGACATGGTTAACAGTGTTGTTGATCACATGCAAGGTATTTAGTAGCATGCATGTCATTGAGCGCACACATGCAATCCAACCCATTCAACACACTCACTAAGGCGAAGACAAGAAGCAATTATAACTAGAGTTGAACATGTACTTCGTCAAGTTGATGCGCATGACCACCAATACACACTTGAAGATCATCACAGACACCATGCATTAGTGTGTTGCCGGTTCAACCACACCCAAGGAGACCATGCACATGTTAGCAGACGAGTTGGATGAAGGGGTTGAACCAATGCACCGATTGCAACGGAGGCAAGAATTTGCTTCAGTAAGATGTCACCATGAGGTGCATGCACACCGGAGGACCAAGCTTAGCATCAGCTCACCACCTTCACCATCACAAGCATGTCAAAGAATTGGTCTCATCACAGCGGACCGAGTGTCAGTGATGTCTTGCAAGTCTTGCTCAAGCCATGTTGTCTCACATGAGTACATGTGCATTGTAATGTTGAGACATGTCAAGTGTAAGTCAAGTGTCAATGGTTGGATGTAATAGTCATAGAGTAGGTGAAGAGTCATGAGAGTAGTTGAACTGTCACAAAGGGGAATGTTAAGGGTCACCCCACCCTTTGCTATAAATAGTCCCTCATAACTCATTGTAAGGTATTTTGGTCATCCAAGCTTCTACTAAGACTATCTTGAAGAAGGCTTGGACAGTATTGTAACGCGCCTTGGCTTCTCCACTGCATGAGCTAGTACATCTCTTTGGAGGAGCAGGCGGATGTGGCTATAATGTTCCATTGTCGGGGCTAACAGGTTTACATGGATGTATTGTATGATTGTGACGTACACTTATTTATATAATAAGAGCCAACACATTTTCATGCATATGTTGTTATTGTAGTTGGACTACTCTGGTTTCCTTAATGATATATGTTGTTTAACTTACGTACTTGTGTATGAACTGATTCACATAAAATTATATGAATCATGTTGCTAATGTGTTGATATGTTGTTAATGTTGTCACCGTCCATGTCAACTGCTCTACCAGACATCAGACAGTCCTTTCACATGAACCTTGTTGTAACAATCGTCGCACTCATCTCGGATTGATTCGTGAGTATACGAGTTATCTTACCTTGTATGATGTGACTGCCACATCCGAGTCGACTGCTCTGCTGAAATATGTGCATGTCCTTCCATGTTGTGTGTTCCTATCCAAGTTGGGACTGATCCCTTTCAAACTAGAACTCACCTTCACCTTCTTCTCCCTTCGAAGTTTTAGAACCTCTCATACACCTTCCTTGACTCACTACATTAGTCACACCCTTGCTACTGACAGTGTTATCTTACTTGCCTCTATGCAACATCGTGGTCAAGGCATTACCTTACAACCCACTGATGGGACTCCTACACCAAATGGTCTGAGGTCTAATTGGGACTTCTTACCGAGGAGATACCCTTGACATTTTGGCGGGTCCAACATCGTCAACACTTGGTGAAGTACTTTTCTTGCTACAACTAATCTAGAAAATCAGCTATCCTGGGCAGGAGGTACATGTTCTTGAGTGTGATGTTATTCAATGCCATGTAATCTATACACATCCACCATGTCCCTTCCTTCTTTGGCACAATGATGATGGGTGACCCACATGGTGATGTGCTTGGTCAAATGACACCCTATTCTAGTATTTGATTCAATTGTTTCTTCACCTCAATGATTTTATAATAGACTGCCTATACAACCCAATGTCTAGCAATGGGGAGTGCACAAATAGCTGGATCTCATTCTCCATTTCCCTTTTAGGTGGTAACCATTTAGGCTCTCAAAACAAATCCATGTATGCGTATAACAACTCTTCTAGTTTTTATTTTTCTTTCTTAGTACATCCCTTCAGGGATGCCTTGCCTCTTACTAACTCTTTTATAGACTGATTTTCTCTTAAAAATAATAAAACATACTTCTTGTTGGAACTAATCAATTTCTTAGCTTGGTTGGCACTTACCAATGATATTTTTAAGTTTCCCTTGTGTGCATTGATGGTGAGTTATTTTACATCCTTGATGATCTGATACTAGTTAGCTCTTCGCATGAATATTGCATATTGCATGTACATGTAGGGAATCCAAAATGTGATCTGCATACATCAAGGGGAACCACATCTAGTTCTACTTCATAAATAAACTTAGAACTAATGGAAAATATAATTTTGCATTGTTTCCTTACCTTCATCTCTGCATCCTTATTTACTCATCCAAGTGGATATGGGCTTACATGATCATGAACTTCCAATCCCAATTTATTGACCAACTCTGTCGCAATGAGATTCACCCGTGATCCTGAGTCGAACAAAGCATCAATCTTCATTTTCTTGACCTATATTTATATATGGAAGAGTTTATTCATTTCTTTCTTTTCCTGTTGTTGAAGGCTACTTAGATTCACCTCCTTCTGCACTAATATACAAACGATATTCTCATCCACATCCAATTTGCTTTCAACTTAGTTGCTTGAATCAGTTTCCATGAGATTCTTCTTAGTGTTGTCTTTTTTTTCTTCGAGTTAAGCTTTGGATGCAACTTCTAGCACTGCTCCTTTGTATGGTCATCAATGTTACAATGGTTACAATCATCACTAGGAACTTTGCACTAGTGTGTTATGGTTATTTTCTTTTTATCTTTTCCCCCTTTTTGCTTCTTATTCTCCTCCTTAGAAGCATCATGTTGCTTCTTCTACATTGACCCACTTGAATGTGCTTTCTTCAAGCCTATGTTCTCTAGTATTATGCATGTACATAAGCCTCATCCACCGATTTGATCCCGCGGATGGCGATGTAGAGCCACCAAATACTTGAGGAGTACATTTAGGTTCTTTGGGGAGATAACCATCATTATGGCCATCTATATGAACTCTGTGGTATACTCTTGCATGCTTTGCCCCATATTTTTCATAAAGTAGTTCCATCAAATTCACTAGTCCTCTACATACCCAATAGGGTAAAAAAGTAACTTTATGAGGGCTTTGAATTCCTCCCACTTAGTCAAAATATGTTCTCCCTCCAACCTTAAGGTCTTGTTGTAGCTACAACAACCACCCTCCAAAATTTTTCCCATGCTTTGATTTTGGAACCTCCCTTCTATCCACAGGAGCTTATCTTTCACTCTCGTCAAGTATTCATACTATGATAAAGATCTTTTATTTTCATGTTTCGCTTGTGATTTCTCCCTTTGATCCTGATCTAAATATTTTAAGTCACAATCAAGTTTCAAGCTTTCCCTTTCAGCATTGTTGGGCTTGCCTCCAAAAATTGTGCAATCTTGGAAGGAAGGACCATATTGCCTCCAGAAACTATGCAATTATTCTTGTCAGGCCAGCCTTGAGCATGAAAATTACACAATTCTAGATGGCAGCCTCGCCTTGATGATGGAAACTGCACAAAGCATCTCATTCGCTTAGAAATTGTGCAATGCACTGAGTCAAGAAGTTTCCCAACCCTTGGGAAATGTGCAATCCTTCTTAGCAGTGTGCATACCTTGTTCCTGAAAAAACAAAAAAGAAAAAAAAAATCATCCCTAGAAAATAGGGAGTCATCAATTAGTTTCTCGAAGGTGGCACACTTATTATTTTTGGAATTCTTCGCCAAGTGTCGATTTTTCCTTGATTTTAGGCATGTGCATCATAAACCCTAATCAGTCTAAATTTATATAATGGATTCCCCTAGAGATCATTTGTACATTTGATCTTGGAGCTCTAGAATTCCCAAGGAGATCAAGGAGCCTTCAGTGGATTTTGTGGTGCTTTTCTAGATTATTTTTGCTTTTGTTGTCTTTTCTCGATTTTTCTGTCACTTTTTGTCATTTGGCTTCTATGGGTGTTGTTTGTCTTGTTTATTTTCATGGTTGCTAGTGTTTTAACTTATATTAGCTTGTACAAGTGTTTTTCCAATCCTTCATTTGCCTTTTACAATTGTTGCATCATTTTTCTTGTTTTTTCCCATCAGTGGTCGTCATTTCAGTGACTCTCCATGCATGTTTGTTTTTCCTTTTGCATGTTGATCTTCTTCACTTGATTTGCACTAATCCATGTATCCTTATACATATTTTCACTTTAACTTTCACCATCACTCAACTCTGCCAGTTTCCCACACTATTGATAGGCATATTTTCTCATCCCTTGGTTAGTGTTTGCCTTGTCTAGCTAGACATTGTGCAAGTCCAAGGCTCAAGCTATCAGCTTGGACTTTGAGACTATGCAATGCATAGTACTTGGTTGGCCCAACTGCACATTGTGTAGTTCCAGGGCTCAAGCCCATCCCTTAGCCACTGACATTGCAAAATGAGCAGTCTCCAGCCCACTTTGCCCAAGATGAACTGTGATTGTGCAGTCTCTAGCCTCAAGATGCACCACTGGCTATTGAGACTACACAATGTGCAGTTCAGGAAGCCAACTTCCCTCGTTCACCTCAATAAGTGTGCAATTTTCCTTTTCAATCCACTGGTTTCTTTGTGATCTTGCTTTGAGATTTAATTTGTTGAAGCTAATTTGTCTTTGCCATGAGTGCATTTTACTCCTACATGTATTGCAGTTGTTGAGAACTTATCTTCATCAATCACTGACATCATGGCACCAAAGGGATGTGCTTCAAAGGTGTTATAGGCATATTTGGGCACATCAACCCCAAACTTATATGTCAATAAACTAGGGCTCATCAACCCATAAAATATTTGTTTCATGCCCTAAAGGAACATAGTCATCTAAATACATCATTCCCCAAAATTTCCACCTGAGAAACCATCCAGAAATGGCCTAAATTAAACCATACTGACTGCCCCACTAGCAAAGTGCAATGCATACTGAGTGGTACACTACCAGTGTTCGATGCATACTGATTAGGGCTTTTATAGGGTGCAATGGGCGAGGATGGACAAATGTCTGAGACAGTTTGCTAGGTGGTTGCTCATGGAATCTTCTAGAAACTTCTCCTGTGCCACTTGCCTCTCTGGATTCGCCCTAGGATGAATAAGGGATCTAAGAAATCTCCAAGTGGAACTAACTGTAACAAATGGAATGACACTAATAAAACCCCATGATGACTCACACCCTTGCACACATCTATAAATGGATCTCCAATTCAAGAGATCCAGAGGGCTGGAATATTGTGAATTGCAAGGAAGTGTTGATAGTTTGTAATTGAGGAAAGAGAATTGTATTGTTGGAGTGATCTTGCTATTTCATGAGGTGAAGAAGGATTGAAGTTGGGAGGATGATGCTGGATCAGACAACTGGGTTGTAATTCTCTCTTCTATTAATAAATTTCTTCAAATTTTCTTCCATATGATTATGCAATTGTGAATGCTATCATTTGTTCATTATATATCTGATTCTGTAATGTTTATGTTGTAATAGATCACGATGCTTTGACGGTTCTTTGTTGTTGTACTTGTGTAGGTACTCTCCAAGCATGTTAAGTACGGGGAGGAGTTGCAGGATCAGATGGAGAACAAGCAAGGGATTAAGTGGAAGTTCCAGGTTGGTTCCATTGTCTTTCTCTTATCTATTACACATAGAAGAAATCGTTGAATTGCTTTAAGTTTTTGTTTCTAGGGTAGTTTCCAAACCTAGAGGGCTAGCATTCCTTAGGAATAATAGTTTTCCCAGAAACAAACTAGCGACTCTGTTGGGGAGAATAGATGTTTGTTTGTTGTTATTGTTTGTTTTATAAACTATAGACAGAGTCTAAAGTCAGCCAGGTAATCTTCGAACTGCTCTTGCTCTGCAATTGCATAGTAGATGAATGTTGCTTCAGTCAATCTCTGGTTTAGTTTATGAATTGAAAATTTGACTTACAAGCACGTCTAGATGCCCTTTTGGTATCTCAATAACCTCTCAATACATTCCTCTATACTTTTCTCTTTACTATTCATCAAAACTTAGCTTAACTCATTGAAAACAGCGGCTGAGCCAAAACCCATTTCAATTGAGATCCCTCGACCATCGCATTGTCTTCCACTGTAGCTCAGGATGCATTGCACTTCCCGAGTGTAGTAAGTGTGATGCATCTCTATTTCTGCGAAGCCCAGGTGCGATGACTGACTGAACTCTTTTTCCATTCATTTACAATCCTTTGTCGAAAAAATTGTTTGAATCGATTTGTCGTTTTGATACAAAAGTGTCGTAATTATCGTTTTGTGTCGAAAAGAGAAGTGTCATGAATTCTTCCTTCCCTTGATAATTGATTGAAATTTTCTTCGTGTATTTGGTTTGATGTGTTTGTATTCGAAGTATCAAAAGAATTTTTTATTCAAAATTGAAAAGTGTCGTTGAGTCTTCCTTTCTCTTTTGAAGAAGAAATTGTTGAAAATTTCATTTTGAATGAAATATTTCAAATCTTTGTTGCATTTAGTTTTCCTTTTTGGCATTTTTCACATTAAGGAGAATGAAAACAAATACATTCATTTGCATTTAGCAATTGTAGATTTGAGTGCGAAAATATGATTTAGGGAAATGCACTAGGGTGTGCTCTTTGCACTATTATTCCCTTTCCCTGGTAGCTAGGATTTTCATTGCTCAAAGTAAACAAAGACTGTTTATCATTGTAGATTACATTTTAGGAATTTCAAGTCATCATCACGCGGTGAACCATTGAAAGGCAAACTCTAAGCAAGATCAACTTTAAAATAAATTTCAATGAACCTAACAATGCTTTGGAACTTAACGCAACATATCTAGAGGCCTAGGCTACAGACGTGTTCCAGCGTCACTAAAACTAATGGCTATCGTTTTCATTGAAGGTTGGGTGATTCCTCCTTGATAGACAAGTGCTAGCATAGACTTGTGCTCCCTGTACCTTCGGGTATATATTGGGAAACCACAATAGGCTTATATCCTTTATCCATAAGAAGCTGAGTCTGTCGCCTTATTGATCGCAATGCACTGAACACAACATTCGGGAAGATTGACTGCCGTACATAAGTCCTTGGTAATTTCTCTAGTGTATATTGTAGTTTTGTGATTGGTTTGATAATCCCTCTTTCTAGATTTTCCAGAGTAGTCATTTTCATTGCTTTTCGACTCTTTAAAAGAAAAGGTCCATCTGAGCACTTGTCCTTTCAGGCTCATAAAAAATCGAAGGAGACTAGATTCATCTTTAGCTTTTTCTCGACTCTTAAAAATTGAAAAAACAAAGTTGTGTCAAATCGTCATTAAAATTAATTAAATTCGGAATAACATCATTTTCCCCTTAAATTTTGAGTTGATCAAATAATCCGCAATCGTGGAAGAGAGTCAGTCAAAACCCCGTCGTTCACGGAGACTAGCGAGCCAACCATCTTTGCCTCCGGAAGCAAATCCAATCTGGACAAAGCGGTCTCGTTCAACTGAGTCCAATTCATCTGGTTTTTTTGAAACATTTGTTTCAATATCGTCAGAGACTACAATTACTTTGATTATTTATGGTACATCTGCCTTAAGAGAAGAAGTTTTGTAGTTAAAAGAGGACATTAGAATTGATCCTACTGTAACAATAGACACTTCTATACCTGAAACAAATCCATCTAGAGCTGATCCAGAACCCCTCTCAGTTCAAATCAAGGCTACATTGGACCAATAGTTGTTCAAGAACCTCCCTTTGAGACTGAAGTTCATTTACCTGAACATCTGGAAGTTGAGTTTCAGTATTCAGAGGGTGTCACCCCTCCAATGTCTGTCACTGTAGAAGATATACCTTCTTTGGCCCTAGAAATATTTTACGGACCTGACGGTCTACCTCTTCCACCTGGTCTGATTGCTATAGAGGAGATAGTAGAGGATCCCCCATCTAGTACCCCGTTTCATGTTGGAACTGGGATTCAATTGTATCCTTCCTATTATCCGGGAATAGTGTCCACTCGGATGCTGCTATTCCCACTAAGATGGGTGGCTATCTTAGAAACAAACAATCAAAGTCTACTATTGTTTCCTTTTATGAAAAGAGAT
>APFE030576301.1:17832-44456 GCA_000404065.3 Pinus taeda | reverse complement strand
TTTATGAGCAGTTTTCAGTGGAGAACTTCTAGGAGATGATGTAATCAGTTGACCTTGTTCCTTTAGGCAGTGAAGCAACACTTTTAGGGACTTAAGAGCCCTCAGTTTATGGACATTTATGAGTGTCCAAAAATGTCTATAACACTTCCACTCCTGAGTTTGGTTCTTTTAATCCTCCTTCATCACAAGTTCCTGTCAAATCTCTAGGAAATATTTTGGATAGACGAAACATGTCTAAGCAACCATCAACATCTAGGAATGTGTCATCTGATGCAGCTACAGTATATCCTCCTGCCACTATTCCTATAATGTTTGTTGGTATACCATCTATTCCAGCTAGTTATCAATCACTAGCTGGAGTCCACTCAGGGGTTGCTTCGGCATCATGGTCTGCTCCCATTTATTCATTTGGAATCCCATCTGGTATTTCTTATGTAGAAACTCAGCAATTTGATCTTGCATGCCAATATCAATTTGGGAAAACCAGTTTTCAGAGGTTGATATATCCTTTAAACACTGGACTACCACCATATGGAGAGCAGTATGTTTTTTTCATTGTTTCCTCCTACGGAACAACCATATGGGAGTTTCCAACACTATTTAGGTCAAAATGGAATTACATCTAGTGGTTGGATACCAATACCGCCAGAACAACCAAGGGTTGTATATCCAATGCAACCAATCCGACCTGTGTCGAATATTCCCACTACACCTGCTATTACGACTGCGTCGCAAACACAAGCACAGCTTGTTGTGTCTCAACCTCAACATGCTCCTTCTTCCTCGCAACCTCAAGTTTCGAGGCAAAATACTCAAGTCTCTCAGGTTTTCATACAACAACCACTTGTATCTACAGCTCAACCGCAACCTCAGGTTAGTGCCTCTTTATCTGGAATGACTCAAACACCAATAGGTATGGTCAATCTGTATCTTGGTCAATCTTCCAATATTGGGAAATAGAAAATGGTCCAACAACCATGGTGGCCACAATACCAACAACCGCAGTTCCAGCAAATCCAACCTCAGTTTAGACTTGGTTTACAAGCTTAGACTGGTTTTGGTCAATATCAAGTCTACGAAGGACCTGAGCAACAAGGCTTTATAGGTTATGGGCAGTTGCATTTTAAAACCGGTTATCAACAACCACACTATATTGGTTATGTCCAACAACCTTATCAGATTTATCAGCAACAAATACATTATGCTGGTATGCAAAGGCCTACTTTTCAAGCGATTCCATCTTATCCTGGGTATGCTCCACCCAACCTAAATCAGTAGTTGCCTTTTGTAGCAACTCTAGAATTACCAGATTTGAACCGGCTGATGAATGATCCAATTGCATACGCCCCTTGGTGGCCAGCAATTCCTCATAAACTCCCCTCCGATATTCCTAAGTTCAATGGAAATCCTGGTGAAGATCCATCGAAACAAATAATGACTTTTCATTTGTGGTGCTCATCTAACACTCTGAATGATGATTCTATTAGACTTTTCCTTTTTTAGAGAATGCTTACTGGTCCAGCAGTGAAATGGTATATTGAATTGCCTAGAGCTTTGTTTGATAATTTCACATTCCTTGCCACTACTTTTCTAACCCACTTTCAGTTACCCATTAGGTACGAAATGGGAACAGAACTCCTTACCAATTTTAAACAGACATTGTTCACTCATATATTTGATCACATTCATGATTGGCGGTGTCGTCGTCAAATGGTAAAGAAATATGTTCATGATCAGTTGTTAGCTGAGTGGTTTATTAAGTCCTTATTGCCATCTATCATTGAGGACGTGGCAAGAGGAGGAGTTGTCACTGAAGAGCAAGTCATTTCTCATGCTCAATATTTAGATTTGATCTATACTCAATATGGCACACTCTACAACAAAATTCATGATGCTCCTAGACCATCTTTTTCCGTTCCACCTCCCCCTAAATCGACTAGGAACTCTCATGACGGTGACGGTGTAATCGGTGCCTCAAGCGCACAAACCGCAAGAGGTCCATCTAGTCAAGCTCTTGTTGTTTCTAGTCAAAATGCAAATGACAAACCTCTTGCCTCGGAGATTAATGTCGTTTCATCTGACAAAGGAAAAAATCCAAAGCAACCAGGGGGCAAGAAGAAAGGGAAAAATAACAAGAAGAAACAGGAGAATTCCACTCCTAAAAAATCTTCTGAGAACCCTACTGCGGCGAAGAAACCTCCTCGTTATCCATGTTTGATATAATGAGGAGAATTTTATGAGAGATTTTTGACATCAAGCTAAGGTTTCAAAAATTTTGAAGGCTTCGAATACCTCAACAATGTTGATTGATCCGTTTCCAAACCCAGAAAATAATCTGGTTGGTATCGACAATGCTTCCACATCCCAAGTTCTTATGCTGTCCATCACAAACAAGAAAAATGATGTTTTATATTGACAAGGAACAAATATTATGGGAATCCATCATCGTTGACCAACTAGGCTACTGATCAACCTAGTGGTTTGACAACGACTTCGCCAAAAGTAGTTCCATCCATTATTCCTGAATTAACTATAAAGCCACCAAAGGGAGTTGTACATAAATTGACATTTAATCCTCATGCCCGAGCCGCTCAATCGCCATCCGCTATGTCGACACTTGAGGTATTTCAAAATTGTCCCTCCCAAAATCAGGCTTTGTTATCAGCAATAGATCGGATCGATCCAATGGGTTCCAATCTTGTGGCCTTTAATCATAAAGGATATACACCTTAGTTACCGGCCCAACTCGCTTTCCTTATACAGGTAAAAACCCTCAATAAAAATGTTCATAGATCCATCATTGATGAGGGGGCATCTACCTATATTATGTCAATGAGTTGCTAGAAAACTCTTGGTTCACCACCCTTGTCATGATCACCAACAACATTAAAAGTATTCGATGGAAGAATGTACACTCCATATGGGATCTTAAGTAACTTGAAAGTTGAACTAGGGGGCAAGACAGTAAAAATTGAAGTCGAGGTCATTGATGGAAACCTTGATTACAATATTTTATTAGGAAGGCCCTAGATTTATGCTATGGCTACCATTGTGTCTACATATTTCAGAAAGATTTCATTTCCCTTCCAAGGTGGAATCACAATCGTTGACCAACTAGCCTTTTTTTCTAACAGTTCACAAGCTATTGGAAGCATCCCATTGATCCATGGAAGCTCACAATCACTTTAAAATGTTGGAGTAGGTCTCCTAAAAGACCCTTCCTTAATGGGTACTTTTGCCCTCCCGCCTCCATCTAGTTTCGCGGAAGTGGCCACAGTGGAAACCTGTCAAACGATCTCTTCTACATCATCTAAGTTTAAGAAGTGTTCTGACTATTTTGATAGTGAGGATCATCACGAGGCATTTCCCCCAAGCCCCATCGAATCTTTGTAGCAATCAGTTTTCTGGGCTTGGGCGGCAAACCCAAATCAGCACTCGACGAGTGTTTGGGTAGACAGGTCTTTAGAATATGGTACCTCTTATGATCCTTGGTCTCGTATACATTCTATAGACAAAGGGATCATCCAATCAATGATGATGGAAGAGACGCCATGGGAAGATTTCCACCATCGTTCCCACCTTTGAGATAACAATGAATATTATTCAAACAACCTCAATCATCCTTCAATTTTTTATTTTTTATTAAATTTTGTAGATACAGTAGATTCTGAGAGAAATCTATCCAACATTGAAGAAACTATCGCCATTAATATTTTGACCAAACCTAATATTGTAGAGAATATTCACGTTGGTAAATCTTGTTCTCCATCAGAACTAGAGATTTATTGCGCTCTTTTTCGTGAATTCAAAGATGTCTTTGCATGGTCATATGAAGAAATGTCGGGCATTGACTCGAGAATTGTTGAACATGAAATCAAGATGTATTCAGATGTCAAACCAGTATGACAACGGCTTCGAGTTATCCATCTGAAGAAAGCAGCTGCCATTGAAGCAGAGGTTTAAAAACTTTTGCGTGTTAGCTTCATTTACCTTGTTCCTCTCACTGATTATGTATCAAATATTATTCCTGTGATGAAAAACAAGGAACGATTAGAGTATGTGTCGATTATAGGGATGTAAATAAAGCATCTCCAAAGGACAACTATCCTACACCCTTTATTGACTAGATTATTGATAAATGTGTCGGATGCGAAATCTTTTCATTCATGGATGGATTTTCCAGATACAATCAAATCAATATTTGCCCACAGGACCAGTCAAAAACTACGTTTATGTTCGTGGGGCACATTCGCATATCATAAATTACCTTTCGGTTTGAAGAACGTAGGGGAAAATTTTCAAGGGAAAATGAATTATGCCTTTCATGACATCAAACACATCGTTCAACCATACCTCAACAATCTGCCTGCTCATTCACGAAAACGGATTGATCATCCGCAGCATTTGAGAGCCATATTTTTATGTTGCCGACAATACAAGATATGACTCAATCCGCACAAATGTGTGTTTTTTGTTGGTTCTGGTCGATTGCTTGGTCATGTAGTTTCTAAGGACGGAATTTGACTCAACCCATTTAAGGTTCAGGCAATCCTTGACATGCCTCCACCTTCAAATTTTCTTCAGATTCAAAGACTCCAAGGGAAAGATAACTTTCTGAGGATATTCATTCCACATTATGCTGAGCTCGGTAAAGGTTATACATGTCTCTTGTAGAAAGGAGTACCCTTCCACTGGGATCAAGTTGCTCAATCTTCCTTTGATGCTTTAAAATATTCCTTGATAAAAGCATCATTAATGTACACTCCTGACTATCAAAAAGACTTTGACCTGTATCCCGTTGCTGCAAATATAACCATAGCTATGGTTTTAGTGCAAGAAGATAATGGAAATTAACATTATATATATTATTTAAGTCGTAATCTTAATGATACAGAAAGTAAGTACTCTTATGTTGAAAAGTTGGCTTTAGCAGTCGTTCAAGCAGTACAGATATTTCGACACTATGTACTCTTTCGCAAAACTACCATTGTGTCAGATTGCAACCCAATGACCTACATTCTGTTGTGTTAATTGTTAGGGGGAAAATATTCCAAATGGATAGCCATTTTGCAGGAGTTTGATCTGGAATTCACCAAATCCAAATCAAATAAATCTCTCATCTTTGCAACGTTACTTTGTGACCTTCCCTCATCATCCAACAATTTAACATCCCAAGCATCAATCGTGGATGAGACTCTATTTCTGATATCTTCAAGTGATCCGTGGTATGGAGATATACTAGTCTATCTCCAAACCCAAACTTTTAGGCGTAACACCTCTCACCCTGAACAGCGATGTATTCAATACCAAGCCAAAGACTGTCTGATCATTGGTGATACACTTTATCGTCATGGTGTCGATACGGTTCTACGAAGGTGCCTCACGCATGAAGAGGGTGAAAAAGTTTTAAATGATTGTCATTCAAGTGCTTGCGGGGGGCATCTATCTAGTTATGCTACTGCACAAAAAAATCTTACGAGTTGGTTACTTCTGGCCCACCATATTCAAAGATTGCATAATTGCAGTCAAAAGTTGCCATGCTTGTTAGATTTTTGATTGCAAAACCAGATTACCACCTGCATCACTGCATCCAGTTGTTGTTGTTGGCCCATTCGCTAAATGGGGCATTGATTTCAGGACATGTAACCCCACCTCGGCCAAGGGGCATGGGTATATTATAGTCGTTGTCGACTATTTTACAAAATGGGCCAAGGCAATGCCTACATTGAACAACAACGACAAAATGGTTTCTCTTTTCTTTTTTAATCATGTAGTTTCTAGATTTGGTGTACCACAGGCTATCGTCATAGATCATGGGTCGCATTTTCGCAATCACATGATGATCGAATTAACTTCCAAATTAGGATTGTCCCATGATAGTTCTACTCCATATTATCTGCAAGCTAACGGACAAGTTGAGGCAATCAACAAAGTCCTTAAGCGCACGCTGCAGAGAATGATCGTAGTCCATAAATGGAATTGGCATTTAATCATGTACTCATCTTTGTGGGCATATAAGACTTCAGTGAGAAATGCGACCGGATTTACCCCCTTTCAGTTGGTGTATGGTTATGAAGCAGCCTTACCAATTCAGTGCGAAATCTCATCCCTCAAGCTTGCAATCGATCTGCTTCCTGAAATTTCTAAGGAAGAGGCTCGTTTCTTGGAATTAATCCATTTGGATGAAACCCGTCGTGATGTTGCGTTGGCTAATGAAGCACATAAGAAACACATCAAGGTGCAATATGACAAAAATGTCAAGCCTCGTGTCTTCTCAAAAGGTGACCTGGTCTTACTTTACGATCAGGACTCTGACAAATTAGGAGCAGGTAAATTTGAACCATTATGGATGGGTCCTTACATTGTTAAACGAGTATTAACAAAGGGAGCCTATGAGCTAGTCGATTACGATGGGATTCCACTGTCGCAGCCCCAAAATGGATTGTATCTCAAATGTTACTATGCTTGATTAAGTGTAGTAAGCTCATTGTACATGTGCTTTTATTGCATGTTTTCTTTTAGAGTTGTCATTTTGGTTAGGTAATCCACTTCACATTTGTTCCAGATGTCAGACTTTTTGGAGTTGTTTGTTGGGTATATCGATGGAGCTAGTCGTAGTACGCAAAACCTATCTTCTGTGGCCTAGGCCATTTTCGCTCCAAGCGGTGAGTTAGTGATTTTCAGGGGGATATGTATTGGTCGATCGATGACCAACATCGCTGAGTATAGCACGTTGATTGAACTTCTCTCTGATACCATTTCACATGGCATACGCCGACTCATTGTTAGGCTAGATTCACAACTCGTCATTTTACAACTTACTGGCGTTTATTCCGTTCGAAACCCAGCTATTTATTGCATGTTCCTAAGAGTTAGGATTTTGGAAAGGCATTTTGATTCCATTCAATATCAACACATTTCCATAAACTTAAACACATTGACTAATTCATTAGCAAACTATGTGTTAAATAGACATTTGCAGCATTTGTAAAGAAAGCATGTCACATAAACATTTGCATTAGGATTTCATCACTTAGCCAAAATAAAACTCCAAAACTCAAAACTAGATAGTTGTTTATAGTTTTTACAAAATGTTTTGTGTATAAGACAAATCGGTCATCTGACCAAGAAACTCAAAATGAATGCAGAAAAACAGCCTAGACTAGTGATGCTAGTGATAACATGTCACCGCATGTGCTATCATGTGTAGGAGCCTAGTCCAATGACTCGGTATGCCAATAGTATGGCGTTGTAACCTCAAAGGTAACTTGTCAATCCTGAGATCTTGAATGCCAAGAGTGAGGCCCTCAATCAGATCCTGCAACACTGCTAGGGTTTCTGATATGTCCAGATCCTGAAGGACGGCCCTCCCTACAGCCTCTCCTGCTGGAGCGTCATCTGCCTCACGTGGGCGTGCCGCTGGTTGCACTGATCCAATATCTGCACTCACATATGAGTTTATTTAGTCTTGGTGACATCAAAAACACATAAACATTATAAAACTGAAAAAACAAAGATGTGGTCGAATCATTTTACCTATATCACTCCATTGCTCACCAGTTGGTAAAGCCAAATCCGGATCACCTCGGAAATCCATCCCGACATATGGATACTCCGCAAATATCTCCTGGCAGTTGAACCACTCAAAAAAGGCACCTGAGAAGGAGATCTGTGACTGGTCGGCATGTCTAGCCATAAGATCCACCCCTCTCTACATCTGTGGTTCCCTCGGTGTTGGCAATCCCAGTGAAATGTTTTGAGGTTGCATCAGTGGAATTCTTTCCAAAGCAAAAGCAGTCAATATGGATCCATAACCAAATTTCTTGGTTCTTCCATTCTTTACTTTGGACATTTGTTCTTTTACGACAGGAAATGTCGCCTCACACCAATTGAACACCTTCGGTTCTAGGCATTCCAAGGCATACTGCATGTAAGATTTGTTCGCTAAATGTAAGGTCGAGCTGCCAGCCAATCTAGAAAAGGTAAATAAAATGGTCCTCAAAGGTTGATCAGTCACATCCTGAATATTTATCTTACCATCTCTACTGGGTTGAGATCCATCCCTACAGAACTCACAAATGTAATCTTTCACAGATTCGCCCCCACGAGCAAATCATGATAGTGAAAGAGGGGCACCACGCCTCGACAAACCCGTCAGGAAATAAATATCCTCAACCATGAAGGAATATATTTTCCTCTGATCTGGAACACCTGGTCAATGGGATCCCAAGCATTGAGAAGATATTGCAAAAAATTAATATGTTGCCTCATGCTGGATATGCGGAAAAACTTCAATAAGCCATAGTTTCTTAATGCATCCACTGTGCCCTGGTCATGTAAAGAAATCATATCCTCCTCTTCATGTTCTCCTTCACGCCATGTGACAACCATCTTGATCCAACAAATATCTGAAATGCAAACAATAGATGAGTTAGGATCCAATTTTGAGCAAAAAAAGGTAAAAATTTGATGAGAAAACATTGTGTAAAGTTGTCTTTCTGCGCCCATCGCACCCTACCTTTGAGCAAGGTGAAATGCATACTGACTGGCTTGTTGATAGGTCAATATGAATTTCACCTTTCGATACTAGCTAGGCGCGATGATTGGGGAACAAAATCTTTAAACCCCAGGGGCCCAGAAATGTAGAAAAACTAGCTCATAATCAAGAAAATATGGAATGAAAATGAAGAGCTCAAGGATAGCTCCTACCTGGTCCTGACGGCACGGAGAATGGTCCACAGGATCTCCCAAAATCAACTGGTGAAATTTGAGGGGGAAAACCGCTCCAGAGCTCTGAAATCCCAAATTTGAAAAGAAATGATGAAAATGAAAGGTAAAACTACTTTTTATGTTTATTATTCATGTGCTTCAAGTAAAATGTTAGTTTTAGTTCATATATATGTACTTCTAATCAATTTGATGGAGTTTTGAATAGGTTGAACAAATGATGAAAGAATTTGATATGTTAAATAGTGAATTGAACATCTTTGACCACCAGTCAAGCATAGTTCCTTCACTTCGAGCTTGTGTAAAAAATGAAACTGAATCCAAGCATAGTTTTTCATTTCAAGCTTGTGTAAAAATGAAACCGAATCCAAGCATAGTTTCCCATGGTTCAAGCTTGTCAAAAATGAACCCATTTACAAGTAATTAACCTTTGTGATTGCCATTCTATCAGCCTTTTGAACCTTGGTCATGTACATCCTATCGCCAACATCCATTTGGTTGATCATATGCTTTCACTTGGTTGTTTTACCCCTTTTTGAGGAACAACGCAATGAGTGGTCTTATTAGCCAGCCTCTTCACAGAAATCAACATGTTTTGAGAAGTTCCAAAATCACCTGAACCAGTTGCTACCCTAGACACCACTCATTCCTCAAAATCGAGTCCTCTTTAAACCCTTTTCAGACTCGTTAAATATGAAAATATTGTCGAGCACTTGGCCTTTTCAGCTCATTAAAGTGATTGGAAATGTCATCCCTCCTGTATTATTTTATCCTTTTTCGGACCTGAGGGATTATTTTATGAAAAAGAACTGGTGGAGTTTTCTTTTCGTCCCTTTTCAAACTCTCTAAACATGAAAATGACTGAGTTATCCTTGTCGTTAAACTCATTAAAATAATAGCGACAAACTTGTCCATCTAGATGAGACCGAGTTTCACTGTCACTAGACTCGTTAAAACATTAAATAGCGACAGGTTTGCCCGAAGGGCGAATTATAGAACAAGCATATGTTATCCTCCACAAGCTTGACAAAAATAAAGAAGTATTGGTCAGCAATGACTGGGGAAAAATGGGAAGAAAACTTGAAGAAATTATGGTAGCAGGTCACTCTTGAACATGACACTTTCACTTCATCACCATTATTGAGTTGGGTTGGGTTGGGTTGGGTTATTCCATTCACCGGTCATCTCACCATTGGTCTTTCATACCATCCATATTTTGGGGTTAACGCTACCAATTCATCTCAGTGTCGCCGACATGTTCAAGAGAATTCATTCAATTGAGAAACCACCATCCAGTTAACGTCTCATCCACTGCAATACCTCCAACCCTCATTTTCTTTTCATGACCGCTATTCCTAAACCTTGTGTCGTCAGTTCATTTTCACCTCCAGAAATCATTTGCTTTGTTTTGTGTCGTAGATGTGGCGTACATCAAGGCCCACCTATGATGAGTCACTTCTTTTCGACATCAGCTCATTATCCAAGAAGTTGACTTAGAAACAACCCTTTCAGTACTTTGAAGCTTGCATACATCAATGGAAAGTTTCTCGCTTCTGGCGACAAGTTGACATCAATTCCCTTCGACCAAAAGATTTTGCTTGGTGTTCGACATCGGATCATATATTCACACCATGTGAATTGTATTGTAGTACCTTGAGGGTCATTATCATTATCGGTGATTCCTCTCGTGTTTGTTAACAGCTTACATCATTGGTTGGTAATCAGGCGATGTCTTTCCATGTTCGACTTCAGAACATCTCTTCACATGGATTGAATTGTACATTGAGTGAAAATTGAACGAGTTTGAAGACCCCAGATCTAGTTTCATCCATTTGGGCTACAATATATTCAAGGACATAAAAACATCAAATGTATAAAGGCTCTACACAGATGGTCATCCTAACCTTGGATGATGACTCTATATCTGAAGAATCACCAGTCTATATCTGCAGATGACTATCTCATCTATGTACATGAAATGAATTTATAAAGCTGAGCATGGGAATGCCTCCCTCAACTGGATCATGAAAATTATATTATGATGATGGATTGTATTTTACCTTACGCAGGTCACCTTCCAATTCGAAACTTTGGATCCTCATGATAAAGCATTTCACCCGACATCAATGTTTACGACTTCATGCTTTAGGGGGAAACTATTATAGACATATTTGGGCACATCAACCCCAAACTTATATGTCAATAAACTAGGGCTCATTAACCCCTAAAAGAGTTATTTCATGCCCTAAAGGAACATAGTCATCTGAATACATCATTCCCCAAAAGTTCCACCTGAGAAACCATCTAGAAATGGCCTAAATTAAACCATATTGACTTCTCCACTGGCAAAGTGTGATGCATATTGAGTGGTACACTGCCAGGGTGTGATGCATATTGATTAGGCCTTCTATAGGGTGTGATGGGCGAGTATGGACAAATGTCCAAGACAGTTTGCTAGGTGGTTGCTCATGGAATCTTCTAAAAATTTCTCCTGTGCCACTTGCCTCTCTGAATTCGCCCTAGGATGAATAAGGGATCTAAGAAATCTCCAAGTGGAACCAAATTTAACAAGTGTAATGACACTAATCAAACCCCATGGATGACTCACACCCTTGCACACATCTATAAATGGATCTCCAATTTAAGAGATCCAGAGGTTGGAATATTGTGAATTGCAAGGAAGTGATGATAGTTTGTAATTGAGGAAAGAGCATTGTATTGTTGGAGTGGTCTTGCTATTTCATGAGTTGAAGAAGGATTGAAGCTAGGAGGATGATGCTGGATCAAACAATTGGGTTGTAATTCTCCCTTCTATTAATAAATTTCTTCAAGCTTTCTTCCATATGATTGTACAATTGTGAATGTTATCATTTGTAAATTCTATCATTTGTTCATTATATATTTGATTCTGTAATGTTTATGTTGTAATATATCACAATGCTTTGATGGTTCTTTGTTGTTGTACTTGTGTAGGTACTCTCCAAGCATGTTAAGTACGGGGAGGAGTTGCAGGATCCGTCAAAGGGGAGAGAGAACAAACAAGGGATTAAGCAAAATTTCCAGGTTGGTTCCATTATCTTTCTCTTATCTGTTACACAGAAGAAATCGTTGAATTTCTTTAAGTTGTTGTTTCTAGGGTAGCTACCAAACCTAGAGGGCTAGCATTCCTTAGGAATACTAGTTTTCCCAGAAACAAAAGGGCACCATGGAAAGTAGCACCAGGGAGGCAGTTGAGAGTACGCCAATGAACTTTCCAGTTTACTCAAATACTCAACTATTCATAGAAAAGGAATCAGATATCACATGGTAGAAAGTGAATGAAGCATTCTCAGTAAGGAGTTTCAAATCGAACCTTGAAGATCAATAGGTGTATATCAATGTCTAGAAGTCAGGGTTACATAAGGTTGCATGCAGGTATCTGGCTTTCCCATGTGCAAACATTGTCAGCTGGATAATTTCTCATATAGATCTAAAGACTGTGACTTTGAACAAAGCGAGTGAACAAAGGTTTGCTTCTTTTCTGGAGCCATATTATCATCTCATGTATCATTTCTTGGAGTCAAAATAGCTCATGGATTCTTACTTTATGCTTCCACCAGCTACTTGAGCACTAAGGATATTATTAAAAGTTGGGTGAAAGAGCCAACAAAGCTCTATCAGATACCCACCAAAACCTTCAAGAAAAAATATCTCAGGAGGGCCTATCATCTCTTGATATTTCTATGTTGCAAAATCTATGGTCAGCAGAGCACTGAGATTTTCCTTGAAGAGTGGCCATTCTTACTAAACCAGGTTGTGAACGAAGGAAAACCATTCAATTGGTCGGACTTGTTGGCTTAACAAATGTGAATCCATGTATCTAATGCCCTTAGTCCCCCCTAGGGAAAGCAAGTGATATTTTACATGTATGCCTATCTACTAGATGAAATTTGCACACACAATTCATTCCCTGGCATGAATTTGACTTGGAAACTACGAGAGCCTGTCATGCACATATATTACAAATATATTTTGAAGTGCATCCATACAGGAGTAGTGGAAAAGTTGATTGATCACTTCCTCATTTTGTTGTATAAGTTGATCTTTGTGGAAGAGCCACCTTACATGTCACATGGGACAGTGGAAGCTGTTTGAAGATTGCAGATTAGTTTACCTCATTAGATGGTACTTTCCTTAGAGTGTTCGATGGAAAGAAGTGGCCACATATTTTACCAAGGTATGCCACTAATAAGTTAGTCATGCAAGAAGTTGTGTATCATCTCTCCACAGGGTTGTCAACAACTTTACACGAGAAGAAGAAAGCACCTTAGCCAACTCTTCCTATGAAAATTGGATTGTACGAGATCAAGAAGATGAAAATCGAGGATACTAAAGGAAAGGTGATAGAAAAATTTCCATTCGGTAATCTTGACTTTAATCCATACAATCCCCGTAATGTTTGTGGAGACCACTGTGTGTGGATTCATTTCTAGTGGATAAGAGGGACATTCTATATTCAAAGGAGGAACCATGGAAGAATCGTTATAATGTCTCCAAGTCCTGCAAGTCGATCAGTTTTCCAAGAAATTCACACGTTACTCCACATAAATAAGTCACTCTAGAGGCAGTACCAGTGGAAGGGCGCAACCCAGTGCATGAGAAGGGAAAGAGGAAATTTTCATACAGTCCAGGGGGAGAGCGAAGCAGCAAGATGAAAGAAAATCCAATCATATTGGAAAAGGCCATAGCAGCAGAGAAGAAGAGGAAACAGAGAATACAAGAAACGAAGGGAAGAACAAGAGTATAAGAGATTGGAGGAAGAAAGGCAGAATCAGGAAGAAGAAGAATGGTGAAGAGTAGAAGAATAAGAAGTCACACGAAGACAAGCTGAAGAACAAGAACAATACCGACAGCTAGAAGAGGAGGGAAAGCAGATGCAGGACAAGGAGCTCGCTCAAGAGATTGAGGAGTTGATCAAGATCTAAGACATGGAGGTGTAATCGAAGCCGCAGAATGAATATGTCAATTTGATGCCAAGTACACAATAGGTCGCCATTTAGTCTCCCCACCCTCCAGTAAAGCAAGCTCCAAGCGAGGAAGAGGAAATTGTTCCTCTCGATGACAGTCTGGTTATGAACACATACAATCTGACTTATGACAAGATTTTGAAAAAATATTGTACAAGCAAGGAAGAAACATTTTCCAGGTGACCTTGCATCCCCTGCATTCATCAGAGAAAGGGTGATCATGACAGACACCAGAAGAAATGTATGTGCCATTACTACAAAAAAAAATTCCTTCGCATGTGCTACAAAGTAAAACATGGACTATCTGATGGTCGAGAACAAACAATTGGAAAAGAACTTCCAGGATGCTAGGAAAGAGGTTGAACAACTTCGAGCATAATTATAGAACACATTTCCCGCACAGTTCTATCTGGAATAACTGAAGTTAGTGATACTCAGTGAAGTATCGACGCTAGGAGAGACCATGCAAAATCTTTATGAAGAGCTTGTTACCGTGTGTAAGGCAATTGTCCACTTGAATGGGTTGCAGCAGAAGTGTAAATATCATGTAAAAACTCTCAAGGTTGTATAATCAGCTATTATTGTCATGCATGAATGGTCAATGCAATACAAAGGGGCATCACTTGAACTAGGAAAGAAGACAAGGCAAGATGCAGAGTTGGAGAAAGAAAAGGTTCAGATGCTCATCTAGAATAAAAAATATCTCGCCTCATTCTTTGCCAACACTCAGGCCTCATATGCATGATTGTACAATAGCTTGGATTTTTTGGTGAAATCGCACGGGATCCCATCTGTTGGCTCACTCACTAAGATCAAACACATGAGTCAAGTCAGGTAGGATATTGAAGAATATTTGGAGCAGTTTAAACAGATCGCCATCAGGGAAGATATTGAGGTAAACAGATAGAATATGAAGAAGTACATTGGTGGCCCTATCCACATCAATACAATGTTTCTCATGCTTAAGAAAGAAACACAGACCGATTCCAAAACAGTGTACCCAAATGCCATGGAGGCTAGAGTCTGATTTCATCTTGACACCATCGCACAGTTTGGGGATGTCATCGTGCAGTACAAAGCTTGGCACTATTATGTGACCAAGAAACATAAAGTGGAAGTTGTTTAGCTAGAGTTTCCAGAAACTCAATCTTAATTATTTTGTCTTATTAGGTATTCTAGTTGGCTCTACCCAATTTTGTCCTATATGGATACGAGTGTATTATAATATTCTTTTGTAATTAATTTGTAAGTGGAATTCCAAGTGTCAATTGTGGTATGTGAAGAGTCATGATGTAATGAAGTTAAAGGGTCATCTTGTAAAGAAGTTGAGAAATCATGATGGAAGTCCAAGAGTCACAAGGGGAAGTGAATAGTCACCCCTTTTGTTATAAATATACCCTCATAACTCATGTAAACGTATTTTGGGGAGCCAAGCTTTTGGCCAACCTTTTAGCTTAGAATCATGAGCTTGGGAGTTTATGAGAGCCTTGGATTCTCCTTAGCATAGAGGGAGTAACTTTCTTTGGAGGAGAAGGTGTAGAATTCATGTTCCACTATTGGGGTTAGTGGTCCATCAATGGTATATGTATAATTGGAACTTTCACTTTAATAAAAGCTCAGATCTGGCACGTTTTCATGCATGTGTTGTGAGTATAGTCGAACTATTCTTGTTATGTTTGAAATGTATGTTATTTCACTTACACTTAAGTTTATTAACTATTTCGTTTGCATTGATATGAATCTTGTTGAATGCATGTTGTTGTATTTTTCTATCACGGTTAACTTGTGAACTATTTTGTAGGCTAGTTTGTGATGTCTTTATGCTCGTGTGTTCCTTCCAAGTTGCATACTATTAAAGGCTTCTAAGGCACTCACTCACTTTCCCTTTGTGTGTTAGAACCTTCATGCATTTGACTTTACTTTCTGAAATGTCACACACTTGTTCCCACCAAAGCCACCATACTCCACTCTATGTGTTATTGCAGCCAAGGCACATCATTAAAACCCATTGCATCGGAAACCATGCCATATTCCGGATGGGACTCCTACACAAAATGGTGTGAGGTCTAATTGAGAATTCATATCAGGGAAATCCACTGAATGTTGGAGGGTCCAATACGTGAACAGGTTTTCATGCGTATTTCCCAGAGAGTTAGGGCATGGCCCTCTAATTTTAGTCGCATAAACAAAAATACTTTTGTTCTTCCTCAATTTTATGGACATTGAAATACACTTCCAATTGTTACAACCAATGAATTGGCTTCAGGGCATCGATCTTGCCATGGTGCAGCTTGATATTGACCTTAGCTTCCATTTTAAACATGTCATGTGATAGATTCACAGCACTCAAACTGGGTTGATCTTTTACGGGTTCTTTTTTCAGTTGGTTCTTTATTTCTTCCTGATCTCCTAATCCCCCTTCTGATTTTTCCTCTACATTTGAACATCCATATTTTTTTAATAATATGAGATTATTGTTCAATGTCATCATTAGGATATTTACATTATGATTTATATCTGTGACTTGTTGTTCCAACCGCAAAAACCTCTACTCTGCAAGATCATGAGGGTTATTCACATATTCGTCAACCATGTTTAGGGTCTTATGAATTTTGGTCCAGCCAATCTATATCCCCTGTAAATATTCGTAATATACTTAAATAAACCTACTCTGATACCAACATGATATGTAAACTATCCATTGGAATATCCATGGCAGTTTACAAATCATTTTCACCTTTGGAAAAACCATGGAAGATCATGTTTATGTTAAAAATATGAAACTACAGTAAAATTCTACTTTGGACTACTCATTTGATTTATATTATGATGGAATCATATTTCTATTTCCGAGAGGACCAGAATCGAACCTAAATATCACCTCATTTGGACAAGCGAAAGTTGAGTTATGAATTATTTTATTCATACATATATTTTGGATCAGGTCGACCCTATGCACATGTACCAATGGACAGGTCAAGTGGACCCTCATGGAAGCCTATAAATAGAAGATACCTCAAGCTCATTTGGACACACACATAAATCCCTCTTCTCTTCTTCTATATTGTCTTGGCTTGCATAGGTCTGACGAAGGAAGCTCGCTCAAGGGTTTGAAAATTCAAGATGAAGCTCGCACTGAACTGGGGTTTTATGATTCAAAGTCGCTGGCATAGAGTGGTCATGAGAGTGACTTTGGGTCCTTGGTCACTAGCATAGGGTGGTCATGAGATCGAATTTGGGTACTCATTCGCTAGCACAAAGACTTCATGAGAGCGATCGCGAGTCTGGGAAAGTTTAGTCCCCATTCGCACGCACAAAATGGTATGGGAGAAACCAAGCTTCCATAGTCGCTATCTTGCAGTTCATAGAGAATGACCATGCCTGTCATAGTCACTCACACAAATCCTCCTCCTTTCGACTGAGACTCCTAGATGATATTTCAGTATTCTAAAGATTTTGCTCAAAGAAAGAAGTGTTCTGCGGTAGGTTACAGGCAGTGACAGTACATTACAATTATCTGAATAAGATTTCTAATGTTTTTAGATGCATTTCATAGATATTCTAGTTTTTGTGAAGATATGGATCATTGTACTCTCTTTTGTTGATTTATTTGATGACAATCTATTAGAAGAATATTTGCAAGGGTTTTCCCCGTATTGGGTTTTTCCCTAGTCTCCAACCAATCCTGGTGTCTCCATGTGTGCATGTTTGTGTTCTATTGTTCCTTTATGTTCCACTGCATTGATGGTGATGTTATTGTTCTTTCTATATAATTGCATATGCTCATGAATAATGACAAAAGTCTGAATAATTTTATGATGTTATGGGGTGAACTTAATGTATTAATTAAGAAATTCAATTATCAAAGCAAAGAACTATATAGCCCTATGGGAAATTAACATGATATCAAAGTTGGGTTGAAGAAAACCCATGGAGGTCACCCCCATGGAGACATTTTGGATGGAAGAAAGAAGAGGATGGTGGAGACCTAAAAGAATGTTAGGGTATGAAGGAAACCCTAGGTAGTTAGTGCATAAGGATTTGATAGTTATGGTTTTAGAGAAACCCTAGTTTATCTAAAAGACTTGATATTTGATGTATGAAACTCTAGCATGTTCTATGTGAAGATGATCGAGCACTTTGGACAAATTTGATGAAGGCCTAGATGACTAGTTATTGACAAAGTTGATTGAAGGCAACATTCTTATGTGGGATATGGATAGTGATGAATCTTGAAGGCTGGTTCAAGAGGGATATTATCACCTCTCATTAAAGATAAGTACTCCTTGACTTATGGTGTTTCTTTTCTTTATATTTGTTTAGACTTATGAATCTGCATATTATGATTATTATTTTGATCATTACTTATACTTCCTACATGTATATTTGAATATATGGATGTATCTAACCTCCTTGATTAGATGTGATAATTGGATCCCTATTGAGGATCATTTGGGATGTAGGAAAGAAAGGCTAGATCTGGAAAGAGGTACAAACGCACATGATGGAAAGAAAAGCTAGATCTGGAAAGAGGTACAAAGGCACATGATGGAAAGAAAAGCTAGATCTGGAAAGAAGTAAAGATGCACTTGATGAAAATGTGACAAGCACTACAAGCTGCCTATGAGAAGGAGCACACGCATTTGAACACTACTAGGTATGAAAGATATATTGTTTCAATTTTATTTTCAGCTATAACATTGGATGACTAGGAAAGCCTTATGGTATGTTTAGAATCTCTCCATTGCAAATTGTTTATGCTTTCATACGAAAGAGATTTGGATTTATGTTTCCTATTATGAAATAGTGCACCTAGTATTGAATATTTTGGTCATGTTGATGTTCTTTATTCTATGAGGTTACTCATTGTTGATCTTGGATATAGTGGCATGACTTGATGTTTGGCTAACATATGTTGTTCGTAGATATCTTGATTCTATCAAGAAGGCTAGTACCTTGACTTTAGTAAATGATACTCTTGACACTTGACATGCATAAGATATGATGGGTATCTTATAGAAGGCTACCTCATTGATACCGATAATGCTTTTGATAAATATGTTGAAAGAATGTTGGCAGTCTTGTTGTTTTTGGTAAAGTTTTATTGAATGGCTTGACTTGGTCCTATGATAACCTTGATGATATAACTATGAGATTGATACTCTATATATCTTATTAATCATGGTCATGTATTTGATATTAATTATAGCATATGGTAAAACCGAATGCCCTAACCTGATGGATTGAATTGATAAAAGTGATATTGCGTTCGTGATCTTTGAAGTATTTTACACCTTCCCATCTTTTCTATCACGTGAATCTAACCTTTGATGAATGGTTGATGTCATGATATAATGATGAAGTAGTTGGTGTGAGCATGATATGACCATGATGGATATATGTCTGATTCTATGATCTAACAGATATGTTGTTGCATGGCTCTAGTAAAGTCAAGTTGATGACAAGAAAGAAGTCAAATGAAGTAGTTTTCCAATTAGGGGGAGAATCTCTTCTCAAGATTCTTAATATTATTACTATTTTCATTTTGTACTATTGAAATATGATTTATGTGCATCTGACATTATTAATCTGCAACAAGGTCTCAGATCTGAAGCCTATAGAGAAATTAGGATTTCTTCTCTAGTCATAGGCATAGAACTAGGAATATATGTCCCTTGATGCATCCATGCTAAGGCCTGGGTAGAATTTAGGCAGCCAGTGACACACCCATGCTAACTTGATGAAAGAAACCTTATTTTTGACTACTATTGACCATCATCTAAAGATTTCTGAAATTATCTAATCTCTAAATAAATATGTTCACTTGAAGGATTTCAGTTCAACAGATAAGTAGAAGACATATGAAAGATTTGAAAGAAAGGAAGTTTGAGTGTTTACAGGTTACCATGACATACATATATATATTTCATTATATTTGAAGTTTGTGCTATAAGAGTTTGACATGTTTTTGGCTTATTGATATATATGATTTGTATGATGTCTAATGATGACCTAGATCTATGACTTAATGTTTGAGATATGTCCTAGACTATAGATCTTACTATGATAGAAAACTTAGATATTGACATGATGTCTAATGTTTTGACTTGAGCACTGATGATTTGTCTTGATGACTATGATATATGATCATAGTGACTTCCTATGACTTGTATTATGGGAATGACTTGATTTATATTGTGGGGTTAATTGTTGGCTTGATAATAGATGATGTCACGACTTGATGAAAGCCCTACTTGTCATCTGTTTCTAATAATTGACTCTAAGATATTGATAACTTTTTATATTAGCATTGATCTAGTTTATAAACTTTGATAAGCTTATTAGGTTGATTTAGTTGATTTGATTGCGGAATAAGTATTTATGAACTATTGATGGTTTGGTAAAGTGTTGTGGTTGTAGTGAGCATTACATGAATCAAGCTCCCCCGATCCTAAAATGTCTGCATTGAGAGTTATCAGATGAAACCAGATGATTTGTTGATTCAAGCCTTTACCTCAGATGTGTTCCAAGGTATGACTTTGATTTTGATTTTGGTTTTTATATATTGATGATCTACTTTTGTCAGGTAGAAATCCTCTGATGATATAAGTAAGAGGGAAATGGATTTTGAAGCTCGTAATAGTGTATCATGGCATGATGAATCGATTTCTGAAGATGGGAAAAGATAATCTATATTGTGAAACTATTGAGAAGTGGACATGCAAATCCTTGGACACTCTAATTTGAAGTTAAAGATGTTGACATGGCATTTGATAGTTGATTGAAGCATTAATGTTCCATTTTGAACATCCCTCTGTTTAATGTGCATAGAACCTCAATAATTTTATGATTGAGCCACTTCATACACATTTCCGCCATGTATCCTTCGAGATGTTTACATGATATGATATATTCTTTGTCTGAGATATTCTTCCTATGATATACGATTGTATGGATATGTTGATGTACATTATTGATTAGCACATATGAGTGTTGCCTTAGTATAATATCTGCCATGATGAAAGGCTTGTGACACAACCGAGGTTGAGTATTATGTTGCCAACATGACTAGCTATGAGTAGGATGCAGAAGCTCGTCAAAGAATTGTATGAGCATGATCTGGATATGACATGGATACATTGCGATAATAAAGAATGGGATTTGATTGGAAGAGAATCCCATATACATATATAGTTGGGACCGAGATACTCTCATATATTGAGACAATGCAGCTATGTGGGACAATATTAGGCTTGTGGTTGGCACCTCCTTGAGAGGGAGGATGATTATCGTATCCTTTTGTGATTTATATGATTTATATTTATGCTCTAACATGATATTTGTTTTGATGTTCTGTATAAACAAGAGACAGTTGCTACTAAGAGATGATGATTACTTGATACAAGTATGATGATATGAGCATGATGATAGCAACGTTGATCGAGGACACTGAGACAACTCTTCCTTCCCTCTTTGAGCTCCCAGGGTGAGGAATCGAGATGGACGGATCCTGGGGTTGAGGGAACTCTGTACAATATGGACTTACCCCCATCTATTTCCCATTGGGTTGGAGTAGTAGCTCACTCAATATTGGAATTTGCAAAGTATACTTGGGGGTGTACTGCTCCTCATCTAGCTAATGAGTTGAGTGTACTTGGGGGTGTACAACCCAAGGTGATTATGATGCATGTGTTCTACCACTTGACTATTCGGGGTCATTGCTGGGAAGATCAGTAGGAAATGGGATGGGTTGAGTAGTATCTCCCCTATATGACCTATTGATCGATATGGGGTCATAGTGGTAGCTCCCCCATGAGATTCAGGTTAGAAGCTCAATGGTATTTCCAACTAGCAGCCTGGTGACACATTTTCGAGTTATAGCCCAATGGCGTTTCCGGGTAGTATCCCGATGGTATTTCCAGGCATTAGCCTAATGACACATTTCCGAGTTGTAGCTCGATGGTGTTTCTAGGTAGTAGCCTGATGATATTTCTAGGTAGTAGTCTGATGACACATTTCCAGGTTGTAGCTCGATGGTTTTTCTGGGTATTAGTCCGATGACACTTCTAGACAGTATCCTGATGAATTTCTGGGTTGTAGCTTGATGAATAGATGGTGGTATCTTAGGCTCCCTCTGGTGGAAAATTATCCTTCTTCTAGATTTGATAATATTCAGCATATGAGCATGAACAATCAGGAATTATCAAGAGATGTACATTAATGATTTGAGATGATGAGATACTTTAGATAGGACATATGTCATGTTGATCGATGGTCAAATATTGACGGGTGGAATTCACCCTAATTGAGAGGGAGTGTTAAAAATATGAAATTGTGGTCAAATTCCACTTTTAACTACTTATTTGATGAATATGATGATGGCATCATATTTCTCTTTCCGAGAGGACCCAAATTGACCTGAAGATCACATCATGTGGACAAGTGAAAGTTGAGTTATGAATTATTTTATTCATACACATATTTTGGATCAGGTCGACCATATGCACATGTACCAATGGATAGGTCAAGTGGACCCTCATGGAAGCCTATAAATAGAAGAGACCTAGAGCTCATTTGGACACACACATAAATATCTCTTCTCCTCTTTTATATTGTCTTAGCTCGCACAAGTCTAACAGAGGAAGCTCACTCAAGGGTCCAAAACTTCAAGATGAAGCTCAGACTGAACTAGGTTTTTCTAATTCAAGGTCGTTGGCACATAGTGGTCATAAGAGAAAATTTGGGTCCTTGGTCGCTAGCATAGAGTGGTCATGAGAGCGACTTTGGGTCCTCAGTCCCTGGCACAGAGTCTTCATGAGAGCTTCCGGGATTCTAGGCAAGTTTGGTCCTTGGTCGCTCACACATAATGGTATGGGAGCAACCAAGCTTCCATAGTCACTATCTTGCAATTCATAGAAGTGACCATGTTTGTCATAATTTCTTGCACAACTCCTCCTCCCTGTGACTAAGAATCCTAGATGATATTTCAGTATTCTGAAGATTTGGCTGAGTGAAAGAAGTGTTCGGCAGCAGGTTACAGGCAATGACAGTACATTACAGTTATCTAAATCAAAGTTCTGATATTTTTAGATGCATTTCATGGATATTCTAGTTGTTGTGAAGATATGGATCATTGTACTCCCTTTTGTTGAATTATTTGATGGCAATCTATTAGAATAAGATTTGTAATGGTTTTCCCCATAGTGGGTTTTTCCCTGCTCTGACCAATTCTGGTCTCTCTATATGTGCATTCTTTCCTTCTATTGTTCCTTTATGTTCTGTTGCATTCATGATGATGTTATTGTTCTTTCTATATAATTTCATATGTTGATGAATAATGAAGTAAATATGAATAATGTTATGATGCTATGGGGTGAAATTAAAGTATTAATGAAGAAATGAAATTATCAAAACAAAGAACAATATAGCCCTATGAAAAATTAACATAATATTAGAGCTGCGCTGAAGAAAGGCCATGGAGATCACCCCCATGGAGACACTTTGGATGGAAGTAAGAAGAGGATGGTGCTGACCTAAAAGAATGTTAGGGTATGAAGGAAACCCTAGGTAGTTAGTGCATAAGGATTTGATGGTAATGGTTTAAGAGAAACCCTAGTTTATGGTAAATTCTTGAGATTTGATGTATGAAACTCTAACATGGTCTATGTGAAGATGCTCAAGCACATGCGACAAATTTGATGAAGCCTTAGATGGTTGGTTGTTGACAAATTTGATTGAAGGCAACATTCCTATGTGGACTATGGATAGTGATGACTCTTGAAGGCTGGTTCAAGAGGGAGAGTATCACCTCCCATTGAAGATAAGTACTCCTTGATTTATGATGTTTCTTTGTGTCTTTATTCTTGTTTAGACTTATGAATCTGATTATTATGTATTATTTTGATCATTACCTATACTTCCTGCATGTATATTTGTGTATATGGATGTATCTAACCTCTTTGATGAGATTGGATAAGTGGATCCCTCTTGAGGATAATTTGACATGCAGGAAAGGAAAGCTAGATCTGGAAAGAGGTACAAAGGCACATGATGGAAAGAAAATCTAGATCTGGAAAGAGGTACAAAAGAACATGATGGAAAGAAAAACTAGATCTAGAAAGAGGTACAAAGGCACATCATGAAAAGAAAAGCTATATCTTGAAAGAGATAAAGAGGCACTTGATGAAATTGTAACAATCACTACAACTTACCTATGAGAAGGAGCACAGATATTTGAACACTACAAGGTATTAAAGGTGTATTGTTTCAATGTTATGTTTCAACTATAACATTGGATGACTAGGTAAGCCTTATGGTATGTTGGGAATGTCTCCCTTGCAAATTATTCATTCTTGCATATGAAAGAGATTTGGATTTATGTTTCCTATTATGAAATAGTGCACCTGGTATTGAATATTTTGATCATGTTGATCTTCTTGATTCTATGGGGTTACTCATTGCTAATCTTGGATATAGCGGCATGACTTGATGTTTGGCTAATGTATGTTGTTTGCAGAGATCATGATTCTATAAAGAAGGCTAGTACCTTGACTCTAGTAAATGATACTCAAGACACTTGACATGCATAAGACATGATGGATCTCTTATAGAAGGCTACCTCATTGATATCGATAATGCTTGTGATAAATATGATGAAATTATGTTGACACTTTTGTTGTTTTTGGTAAAGTTTTATTGAATGAACTGACTTGGTCCTATGATAACCTTAATGATTGAACTATGAGATTGATACTCTAGATATCTTATTAATCATAGTCATGTCTTTGATATTAATTATGGCATATGGTAAAACCGAATTCCCTAACTTGATGGATTGAATTGATAAAAGTGATATCGTGTTCATGATCTTTGAAGTATGTTACCCATGTTCGTTGTTTCTATCATGTGAATCTAACATTTTATGAATGGTTGATGTCATGATGTAATGATGAAGTAATTTACGTGAGCATGATATGACCATGATTGATATATGTCTGATTCTATGATCTAACAAATTTGTTGTTGCATGACTCTATTAAAGACATGTTGATGACATGAAAGAAGTCAAATGAAGTAGATTCCCAGTCAGAGGGATAATCTCTTCTCAAGATTCTTACTTTTATTACTATTTTCATTTTGTAATGTTGAAATATGATTTATGTGCATCTGACATTATTGATATGCAACAAGGTCTTGTATCTGAATCCTGTAGAGAAATTAGGGTTCCTGCTCCAGTCACAGGCATAGAACTAGGAATATTCATACCTTGACACACATATGCTAAGGCTCAGGTGGCATTCAGGTAGCTAATTACACACCCATGCTAACTTTATGAAATCAACCATAGGTTTGACTATTGTTGACCATCATCTGAATATTTCTGAAATTATCTAAACTATGAATCAAGATGTTCGCTTGAAGGATGTCAGTTCTAGATGACCATGTTTACAAGTGACCATGACATACATATAGATATGTCATTATGTTTGAAGTTTGTGCCACAAGAGTTTGACATGTTTTTGGTTGGTTGATATATATGAGTTGTATGATGTCTAATGATGACCTAGATCTATGACTTAATGTTTGAGATCTGTCTTGGACTATAGATCTTACTGTGATAGCAAACTTGGATAGTAACATGATGTCTAATGTTTTGACTTGACGACTAATTATTTGTCTTTATGACTATGATATATGAGCATAGTGACTTCTTATGGCTTGTATTATGGGTATGACTTGATTTATATTGTGTGGGTGATGAAAACCTATTGGCTTGATAATAGATGATGTCACGACTAGATGAAATCTCTACTTGTCATCTGGTTCAAATAATTGACTCTGATATATTGATAACTTTTGATATTGGTATTGATTTGGTTTCTAAATGTTTATAAGCTTATTGAATTAATTTAGGTGATTTGATTGCGGAATGAGGATTTATGAAGGACTGATGGTTTGGTAGAGTGTTATCGTTGCAATGAGCATTGCATGAAACAAGCTCCCTCGATCCTAACATGTCATCATTGACAGTTATCTGATGAAGTTGGATGATATGTTGATTCCAGCCTTTACCTCAAAAGTGTTCCAAGGTATGACTTTGATTTTGATTTTGGTTTTTATATACTGGCAATCTACTTTTGTCAAGTAAAAATCCTCTGATGATATAATTAAGAGAGATATGGATTCTTAATCTCATAATAGTGTATCATGGCATGATGAATCAATTTCTGAATATGGGAAAAGATAATCTATATTGTGAAATTATTGAGAAGTGGACATGAAAATCCTTACACACTCTGATTTGAAGTTAAAGATTTTGACATGGCATCTGACATTTGTTTGAAGCATTGATGTTCCGTTTTGAACATCCATCTGTTTAATGTGGATAGAACCTGAATAAGTTCATGATTGAGTTGCTTCATACACATTGTCACCAAGTATCCTTCGATGTGTTTACATGATATGATCTATTCTTGGTCTGATATATTCTTCCAATGATATATGATTGTATGGATATGTTGATGTTGATTATTGATAAGCACATATGAGTGTCACCTTAGTATGAAAATGCTATGAAACCAGCTCACAAAAAGATAGAAAAGAGAGATCAACGACTTAGAATTCAGCCTCTTCGAGGGGGCAACCTCCTTTACATTACATAAATGAACAATTCTTCGATGATTTAAATGACAAAACCTCCTTTCTATATATAGGAGTCTAAGGAGTCACAATATAACCCAGCCGACCTAACAATAATAATATAAAGCCACAAAAATAACATAGAGGGATTCTATGGGGCACAGTAATAACAATATGGGGGCAATAGGAGCACAACAATATTAATAAGGGGTACAAATACCATAGTAATGGGGTAATCACTAGTATTATAGG
>APFE030576297.1:36347-66429 GCA_000404065.3 Pinus taeda | reverse complement strand
TTTGGCATGACAGAATGCAATCCTCTCACTACTCCAATGGAACAAAACTTAAAGCTCACATCTATTGAAGGAAAGGAATTTGAGGATGCAACAAAATATAGACAGCTTGTAGGAAGTCTCATCTACCTCACTACTATCAGACCAGACATTTCATTTGCTGTTGGAATCCTCTCCAGGTTTATGCAAAAGCCTTGTGAGGGACATTGGTCTGCTGCAAAAAGAGTTCTAAGGTACTTGAAGGGAACTCAAGACCTTGGAATCAAGTATACACAGGTGGACGACTTCAGCTTGATTGGATACTCTGATTCAGACTTCAATGGAGACAAAGAAACTAGAGTATCTACTTCAGGATATGCTATAAGTCTTGGATCAGGAGCTGTCTCTTGGAGATCACGTAAACAATCAGTTCCAGCAGATTCCACAACAGAAGCAGAATACATGGCAGCAGCTGAAGCAACGAAAGAAATTGTGTGGCTCAGGAAAATTCTTGAAGATTTGCAGGTAAAACAAGTACAATCAACTCCACTCATTATTGGCAACACCTCTACAATAAAGTTGGCCAAGAACCCAAAGTTCCATGATCGTACAAAGCACATCAATACTAAATATCCTCTTATCCGACATCATGTTGAGACCAAAACAATCCATCTCTGTCATTGTTCCACAAATGAGCAAATTGCAAACATCTTCACCAAAGCGCTTGGAAGAGAAAAGCTTGAAAGATTCAGAATGATGCTTGGACTCACCAACATCCCTTCATATTAAGGGGGGGAATGTTGACACCTAATCCTCTGCGATTGGGTGAATTTGGAATGTGAATAGTCATCAAGAAGATGAATTGAGCAGTCACATTCTTGTATATAACAACAACTACCTAATGAAATAAACGAATCAATTTTACTACCTTTGGAGAGTTATTACCTGGCCTGACAGGCTAGAAGAGAAGGAGTAATCCTCCCATCTGTGTCACCATCGTTCGTACCTATGCCAATTCATGACCAACATGAGAAATTTAATACCATGGACCATTGAGATGACACCCCAATATTCCTCCCCGCCCAACGTGGGAAATTTAATACCCTGGGTCGTCAAGTCAACACCTCGATGTTTCCCCCAGGTGTTGCAACACAATCCACGCATTGAGACAAGTATGAATATGGTACAACGTTCGAGACAACTACCCCTTTACCTCATGTGTTGTATACATGTCCCAACCAAGGATTAAACAATATAATTTAAAAAGAAAAATTCTGAAATTTTTACATTTATAAATTTATATAAATTTACATTTCTTTTTAGACAATATAATTTAAAAAGAAATGTAAATTTCTATAAATTTATAAATGTAAAAATGAGGATTTGAAGAAAATCTGTTTGGAAATGAGAATTCCTTTCATAAAAAGTATAGAATTACAATGATGCCAATGTCCCTCTTGCTTGTCATCACCACTTTATAGATTGAGGATAAATATGAGAAAACGGGCTTATATTTTTTAAATTATTTTTAAATGTAAGAATATACATACATTTTTAAGGTATCCAAAATTTAAAAATAAAAACACAATTTCAATGTATATGTGTTCTTTTGAATTACAAAATCGATACAGAACGAAATTTCCATGGGAAAATAATGGTACACGAATTTGTCCACATTCATAAAATGTACATTCATTCCTAAAATTCAGAACAAATACATAATTATATTGAAATACAAAAATTAAAAAACAAATTGTATATTCATCCTTATTAATCTTCTAAACCTAAAAAAAACATACATCATTCTTATATTTTTTTTTGCTTCTTCCCCATTATTATACTTCAAAATTTTAAAATATACATTAAAAAAAATATCACAAAAATTTCAACTACATTTACAACAATTTAATTTATGTTTTTTCTATCCCAAAAACTCCTCAAATATCTCAATTACTATATCACATCACAAAAATTCATTTTATACTCATCCTTATTAATCTTCTAACCTAAAAAAACATACATTATTCTTATTATTAGTTACTTATTCTCCATTATCATATTTAAAATATCTAAAATATGCAATTAAAAAAAAGAACTCAATGATCCGCCGTTTATTTTTTGAGGCTTAGGGCGGATCATCTGCATGTGACCGACCCCGGGACTACCCTTAGACGTAGAAAGGCGCTGTTCGGCCACTATGGAATTTACTTTAGGACTGGGTCGAGACGGTGTCACTTTTCCCTTAGGGAGTAGGTGGAATACGGCCTCGGCTTTGCTGGATGCAGGTGACTCGTCGGCCTTCTTTTCATTTTGAGTAGCATTTGGAGTAAGCCTGAACAATAAATTCTTCTGTTCTTTCGTGCCATTATTCTGCGACGAGCTGCTCCAGGCGCTTATTTCTTCATCACAATTCGTTACGCCATCTTTCTCCAAGCGGGAGCCATCGTCGACTACAGAATTGAGAGTGCGATTGAAGGCCCACGAATTATCAGAGGCGATAAATAGATTGTTCTCCAGCAATCTGCCGCCGCAGCTAGGGCTTGTAAAAATCAAGAACGAGATTATAGCCAGGACAGTGCCCTTCATCTTAAAGCTCGGTATTCGTAGATGAAGAATATGAAATCTGATAGTTGTGAGCAGAAAAGAGAATCGATATATCTGGCAACTAGATTCCAAGGAGAAAAGATTGCGAGTCAGTATGACAAATCACAACGAGAGTTCTGAGAGCTCGAAGAATTGGATAGGGAAATATGCTGTGGAGTGCGAATACTTATAAGCAAATGAGAAGCTCTTCACCGCCTTCTCCATCGTGCGCGTTTTTCTTGACTTAACCCCTGCTTTGAATTTTTCAAACGCTATAAATCCGGAAGGTTCGGTTCGGGTTTCGGTTCGGGTTTCGTCGGCTGAGTTTCGCAGTGGAGTCCGAGACCCCCAGAATTCCTTTATTGCTGCATATTCCACAATCAATACTGCTCGTGTGAAGGTGAAAACAAATGGTGGCCCGGTGTCACGCCGCCAATATTTTTTTTTTCGTTTATTGGGAGGTGCGGCACCGCCTTACGCCCGGATTCAGGCATATACGGACTACGCCTTCGACTTCCAACACCAATTTATGCCTTCCAAATTAGTGTTAACTTCATAATCTTCATAAACCGAATCTTAATTCTTATAACCGATTTATAACATACAACTAACAATATAATTAGCAATTATATTTATTCACTTATAATTCATTCAATTATAAAAAACCGCAGCAAACAATATAACACCAACACATTAACACCGAGTGTAATGGAGGGGTTAACTCCAGACCAAGTTACGCCCCTGTAATTCTTTTATTATTTGCCAAATCTGTTTACAGTATCGTGCACGAGTTTATGATAGGCCCTTGGCCAAATATATCAGTCCCGTGAACTACGTTTCACCAGGCCCGCTACCTTAACGCTTCAACAGGTCGTAACCGAGTTTGGGCAGACCCGCGGCCTGCCGAAATATACACCAGACTATTTCCCCGACCGCTCTCCAACTGACCCGCGGCCAATACCGGCTATGGTAAGTCTGCGACACAAGAAAACAGGCCCGCGGCCTGTGCACAGTTCACCAGTTCGTTCAGGCTTCTGTTTGCCAAGACTGGCGTGTTAACTGTTTATGCGCACTCCTTGCGACTTCGTTTGTTGTCCAACCCGCAGCCAATCTGCGCTAACCGACCCCTACTCCACCTCGTATAACCTGCGAGCTTCTAAGTCATTCGCACTCTTGCTTTTGACTTGCTCCCGAGAGGCTATGATCGAATGATTGAACTTCAATTGATGATCCCAAATGATCAAGTGTCCAGCCTTTATATAGCTTCCTTATCAAATTGGGGAGGGGCGTCGGTCTGCCAAGCCGACCCGCGAATTTGTAATTCCCCGCCCCAACTCCATGAGCCGACTCGTTTTAATTTCGCCAAGAGTCGTGTCTCCACCTTTGGCGGGTTGGCCCTTGTTGCACAAGGCCGCCCACGCCAAGGTGGGTATAACCCGTCCTCATCCGGGTATGCGTCCAACCGTGTGTGTATCTCCTTCGTCGCAGTTCGCCTCGCGCTGTTGCTGTTTGGTGATGTCGCACTTCGTCGTTTGCATTCGTCAACCCGCGCCCCGCACGGTGTCGTTTCGTTCGGGCGAGCGCACGTCCGTGCCGCCCTGCCCATGTCTGGGTCTGTGCTCTTCGTCGTTCCGTTTGCCATTTCGTTCGGGCGGGCGCACGTCGTGCTGCCCTGCCCATCTCCCGGTGCGCTGTTGCTCGTTACCCATATATCGTTTGTCAGGCGGGCGCACCTCCGTGCCGCCCTGCCTATGTTTGGACCTCCGTTTGGTAGTTGTTCGGGCGGGCGCACCTCCGTGTCGCCCTGCCCATGTTTAGACCCACCACTCCGTCGTGTCCATGTAGGCATGTCCGCCCTTGCTGCCCGCGTGCCCCTTCGTTCATCGGTTATGTTGTTCGTTCGGCGGGTGGGCGCACCTTCGTGCAGCCCTCCGCCCGGCCCGCGCCCGGTCCTCCATCCTTCGTTCAAGTGTCGGGTGATGACTTGCCTTCCGCCCGTGTGAGTCGCCCGCCGTCGTGCGGAGCGTCCAAATCTCCAGGGCGTGACATCCTCCCCCACCCTATTTCGTTGTCGTCCCGACAACATTCCATCACATCGTGTCCTTGTCGACCCTCCACACCAAGTCACCCTTCCAATTCATGATCCAATGCACGTTTCAGAAGTATGCATCCCATACTACATCAAGTCGGAATTTAGACATCGACCCGGCTCCCCAATGTTTTAGATCTAAGTCCACTGTGAAATGTTCTGCTAGCAACCAATCATGTAGGCTCATCTGCGATGACCTTTGTTCAGCTACTGCGTCGTGTATGCATTTTGTCCAAGTGTCACACATTTACGTGCCCACACCGGCTTTCCTTTTTTCTGATCCCTGCCCAGGTTCATGGGAACCCCCAATTTTCTGCTGCACATGGGACCATACCTGCCCAATCACCTTACGGGCTCACTGCCTTGAGCAGCGAACGGTGAGCCCTGCCTTCTACATCACTTAAGAAGCTTTCTGAGAGGATGAGCCAGGCGGCTCTCCTTCATTAATTAACTCGATCCATTTGTCTGGATCCTCTACTTCCATTCGTCGCAAGTATGCTTCCTTATCCTCCTTCTGAGCATTTGGTCTTGCATACATCATATCGATCTCGTCATCGTCTTCCATCAGCTCTAGTCTTCTTGTCAAATCCTGTTTGGCAAGTTTCGCCTCCATGCTAGCTAGCCGCTTGTCCGTCTTTTCCTTGTCTTCTACCTGCATCCATCCTAACCTATGATCCCTTTTAGTCACCCCCACAGTAGGCACTCCTATGGGCACGTCTGACCTCCTGTCATAGATGAAGAGTTTCCTTAGATGAGGTACTACCATTGCTTTGTACTGCTTCATGAACTCCTTTTCTAGCACTGCCTCGTAGTCATCAATTCGTACTATGGTGAAGTCTACCTTCTCGGACCATTCACCTAGTACCATATCTACCTTTTCTGCTATGCCAAGAATAGCTGTCGGAGGGGAATTCACAGTTTTCATGTATGCTTCCATCGGCACAAACTTTAGACCCAACCTCCTCACTATGTCTTCGCTCATGAAATTGTGTGAGGCCCCGCTGTCAACCATCGTAAGCACTTCGGTCCCACCAATCTTCATGTTCACATACTCTAGTTTGTTCCTCTTAGGGTTCCTCCTAGAGGTTGTCTCTGTTGTGGCCGAGGCTCCAAGGATCTGCATCATCCCAACGGACGCGTTATCCTCTTCTTCCTCCTGAACAGCAGCGGCCACCTTCGGCTTAGAAGGACAGTTCTTAGCCATGTGTGGTCCTGCACACAACCAACACTTCAAAATCTTTTTCTCCTTCGACGAGCTATCTGCTTTCGAAGTGTCTTCCTTCTTCTTCTCTTTTGTCTTCTCAGGCTTCTTTTTCTCGTTAGAAGTCTCATCATAATGATCGACGAGTCTATCGACCGCAGCGAAGGCTTCCTCAAGTGTCTTGATTTTTTGCCTCTTTACTTCATTCCGAGTCCATGGCTTCAACCCAATGATAGAGTTGAAAACTTTATCCTTTTCGGCCATATCAGGAAGTTCCAATACCGCGCTTGAGTACTCTTGCTGGTAGGTCTGCAAGCTCCCCGTCTGTTTGATGAATTTGATCTTGGTCCTTGCCTCCCACGTTTCATCCTGCGGACTAAAATGTGATTGCAAGGCCTTCTTCATATCTTCCCAGGAGGTAATATCATCAGCACTACCGTTAGTGATCTGATCGGCCCTCCTTCTCCACCACATCTTAGCGTCATTAGTCAGGAATTGTGCAGCCACTTTGACCTGCGCTTCTCCTTTAGCTAGGTTCAGTCTTTCTAGATACTGCTCCATATCCCATAAGAAATTTCCAAGAACTTTCGCGCTCTTTGTCCCGTCGTAAGATTCGGGTTCTTTGACCTTCACGTGAGGCACTCCTCCACCTGTGTTGTGCCTCATAGCCCTTTTCAATACTGCGATCTCGTCTTGGGCTTCTTCAAGAGCCTTGTTTGCTTTGTTGAGTGTCCCCTTCAAGTTTCGAATCTCCGCGAGTCCTTGGTCCCTTGACTCCTCAACTTCTTTTATTCTTTCTTCAAGTTGGGTACACCAGAAATCAGTGTATTCGTTCTTTGTTTTGAGCTCATCATGCTGTACCTGAAGCTCATCATGCTTCACCCGGAGCTCCTTGAGTTCCTCTTTTACCCCTGAGATGACCTCCCGTTCTTTGTTCAACGATTCCATCTCTTGGTTCCAAGAGCTTTCCAAGCTGTCCATTCTCTCAATCACCTTGTCAACAAACTCAGGAGTTTCTTCCTTCGCCACGTCCTTTGTTGCATGGTTAGCCCCTGCTTGAGAATTGGTAGCCATTTCCTTGTTCTTTTGTGACCTGGTCCTGACCATTCACTTCCTGCAACTTCCGCCTAGTCGGTTCTCCAACCGAGCTTCACGGCACTTGTTCAAATCTGCACGAGCAACCTTTGCTCTGATACCATCTGTCACGCCCCCAATATTTTTTTCGTTTATTGGGAGGTGTGGCACTGCCTTACGCCGGGTTCGGGCATATACGGACTACGCCTTCGACTTCCAACACCAATTTATGCCTTCCAAATTAGTGTTAACTTCATAATCTTCATAAACCGAATCTTAATTCTTATAACCGATTTATAACATACAACTAACAATATAATTCGCAATTATATTTATTCACTTATAATTCATTCAATTATAAAAAACCGCAGCAAACAATATAACACCAACACATTAACACCGAGTGTAATGGAGGGGGTAACTCCAGACCAAGTTACGCCCCTGTAATTCTTTTATTACTTGCCAAATCTGTATACAGTATCGTGCGCCCTCCGGCTGCACGAGTTTATGACAGGCCCTTGGCCAAATATATCAGTCCCGTGAACTACGTTTCACCAGGCCCGCGGCCTTAACGCTTCAACAGGTCGTAACCGAGTTCGGGCAGACCCGCGGCCTGCCGAAATATACACTAGACTATTTCCCCGACCGCTCTCCAACTGACCCGCGACCAATACCGGCTATGGTAAGTCTGCGATACAAGAAAACAGGCCCGCGGCCTATGCACAGTTCACCAGTTCATTCAGGCTTCCGTTTGCCAAGACTGGCGTGTTAACTGTTTATGCGCACTCCTTGCGACTTCGTTTGTTGTCCAACCCGCAGCCAATCTGCGCTAACTGACCCCTACTCCACCTCGTATAATCTGCGAGCTTCTAAGTCATTCGCACTCTTGCTTTTGACTTACTCTCGAGAGGCTATGATCGAATGATTGAACTTCAATTGATGATCCCAAATGATCAAGTGTCGAGCCTTTATATAGCTTCCTTATCAAATTGGGGAGGGGCGTCGGTCTGCCAAGCCGACCCCCGAATTTGTAATTCGCCGCCCCAACTCCATGAGCCGACTCGTTTTAATTTCGCCAAGAATCGTGTCTCCACCTTTGGCGGGTCAGCCCTTGTTGCACAAGGCCGTCCACGCCAAGGTGGGTATAACCCGTCCTCATCCACGTACGCGTCCAACCGTGTGTGTATCTCCTTCGTCGCAGTTCGCCTTGCGCTGTTGCTGTTTGGTGATGTCGCACTTCGTCGTTTGCATTCGTCAACCCGCGCCCCGCACGGTGTCGTTTCGTTCGGGCGGGCGCACGTCTGTGCTGCCCTGCCCATGTCTCGGTCTGTGCTCTTCGTCGTTCTGTTTGCCATTTCGTTCGGGCGGGCGCACGTCGTGCCGCCCTGCCCATCTCCCAGTCCGCCGCTCCTCGTTACCCATATGTCGTTTGTCGGGCGGGCGCACCTCCGTGCCGCCCTGCCTATGTTTGGACATCCGTTTGGTAGTTGTTCGGGCAGGTGCACCTTCGTGTCGCCCTGCCCACGTTTAGACCCAGCACTCCGTCGTGTCCGTGTAGGCATGTCCGCCCTCGCTGCCCGCGTGCCCCTTCGTTCACCGGTTATGTTGTTCGTTCGGTGAGTGGGTGCACCTTCGTGCAGCCCTCCGCCCGTTTTGGACTTCGCCCGGCCCGCGCACGATCCTCCATCATTCATTCAAGTGTCGGGTGATGACTTGCCTTTCGCCCGTGTGAGTCGCCCGCCGTCGTGCGGAGCGTCCAAATCTCCAGGGCGTGACACCCGGGATCCCGTAGGAACAAATAGATTCTATAGAATCTGAGGCTTATGTTTCTCTTATTTCAGTAAGAACAAATAAGATCGTTAACAATATGGTTCAAATAAGCTGATGAAATACCCCCTTTCCAGGGGAAGAAGGGACAATAAAACAAGTTCAAAATTGATGTTCATAAACATTTGGACCAACACTAATCTTTTCTCTTCCAAGGGGCGAGTCAATTAATTAGTAAGCATCAAGGAACTATTTGTTCATTATCTAAATGGGAAAGAAGACAGTGGATCTTTTATGTTCTATCACCATCCGGACTATTTCGAATTGTTCTATCAATGATCTAAATGTTATGATACGGGAAAATTCAATCAAATAGAAAGGATCCTATGAGAAAAATCATTGAATTTTCAGGTCTCTGGGTAATTTACATAGTATAAAACCAACCGTTCCCAACCTCCCTCCATTTTTCTAACTTATAAAAAAGTATTACAAGAAACATTCATTTTCCACAATTCTTTCAATACTTCCAAGTACCTAAATATTATTCATGGACGAAAATATGATAAATTTATCATTCGATCCGTGCAGGAACATCATTCCAATCTATTGGGTCCAAATTGGTGCTCTTCCCTCATCCGAATCCCAATTCTGCGAAAAAACATTTCCAGTAGTTAGTCTTGGACAATTGATCCTGAAAAGTGTATGGATATCCGAGGATGAACCAACTCCCCGAATCTGGTCAAACTATAGCAAATGCGAAAGTGGTCATGTGAAGGCGGAAAAAATTGGTAACTCTGGACCCCGTTGGCCGGCGGTGCCCTGGTTAGGTTGGAGTAACTTAATTTCCTAGTCAGTGACGTTTTTATGACATTTTGACTTCATAATGATATTGCAAAAAAATTGGAAGCGAGTTTAGCTATGATTAGGGTTTAGTCAATGCTGGATCTGCCAGAGATTTCACTTAATTTTAGATTTTACTTAAATATCTAAAAGTTGGCGTTTGATCACAAGATAGATACCAAAAAATTGAGAACACGACTAACGGCCGATGCTGCCGGTGTTGACCGTCCATTCCTATTCTGCCAAACAGTTTGCGACGGATGCCATTGCAGACGCCATTATAGAGTCCGTGACGTCATAGCAGACGCTGATGAACCAACATTCAAAATACGCAACTGTCAGTGTAACTTGTAGCGCAAGAGTAAAAAGTATGAATGCAAGTAAAGAACGAGCGAGGTGGCTTCCATATAAAAGAGCATTGCGAGTTGTCACCTACTTTAAGCACGAAGTTTCGTCCCGGCTTTTGCTCCGTTCTGAAGAGAGGTTTTCTGTGGAAGAATCAAGGGATCTCTGTGTTCATTCATATTGGAAGCGTGCCCTTGCAAACCTCGGAGCATAGGTTGTTCGTCTGCACTAACATTAGTATCAGAGCAACTGAAAATGGCCCACACAGGAATCCACTTTGAACTCGGGAAAAAGACCTGGCAGAAACAAAAGTTAGTTCAAGGGTGATGTACACCCTTACATGTTGTGAAGTTAGGGCCAAGGTTTTGGAGTTGAAGGGTGATGCAAACCTCCACATGTTGTGAAGTTAGGGCTAATTTTATAGATTTAAAGTGTGATGGAATGATAGTTTGGTGGTAAGGTTAAGAAGTAAAGAGGTAATTTGATATAGAATATAGATAAGAACATCGTAGGAGAGTAAGTTTGTAATGTTGAGGATTAAGTGGTTCAAAGGAGATGGATTCACATACAAATTCGAAAAGTTGGCTTTAACAAAATTTTGAACAGGTTATTTTACCCCTTTTTAAATGTTAATTCTTTCTTAAATATTAATAGATTGTTTTTAAGAAAATTTGGTCTTAGCACCTTGAAGAAGATTCTAAAAGTGTAAGTTTACAACGTTGAGGATCAAGTTATACATAATGGTGTAATTTTCAAATATTTAAAAAAGTTAAGGTTAAGATAAAGTCTAATTATAGTCCAAAATGTTAAAAGTGTTTCTTTGTAAAGTATATTCCAACAACTCTATTGGGATGCATGCATAAACTTTTAAGAAAGCCTCAACAATATGATCACAAGCATTTATTAAAATTATGGAGAAAACAAGATACAATGAGCTATAAAATATCTTGCAAACTAGTAGAGAGTAACTATATATCTCTACTAGATTTAACAACAAGTAACTATGTAACTCACACCATATTGACTTCATGTGAGGATTGAAATTTGATCCTAAGAAGTTTTCCTTTTGGTTAGAATGTTCTACAATAAAAAGGAAGAAATAAGAACACAAATTCTGATTTGTTAACGAAAGACTTATAAGGGAGAACACAAATCTCTACGCTACATCAACTCTACTCTCACCTAAGAAAGGAGGTTAATGAACAATATGAAGAGTGTATCTAATCTTTAGAGCTATAAACAAGATAATCCATTATCTAGAATCGATGACATATTGATTGCTTAGTTGGTGCTAAATAATTCTCCAAATTGTATTTGAGGAGTGGTTACCATTAAATACATATTCAAGAAGTTGATGAATGTAAGACAAGGTTCAAGACCATTGGACGGTTGGTGATATCATTTGGACTGGTTAATGACTTACAATTGGAGTTTATCATAATTTACTTTAATGACATTTTGTTTTTATCAAAGATTAGAAATCTTTGGAAAAGTGAATTTTGTAGACACAATTTGATTTTCCTTGGGAATATGATTTGGATGGATGGAATGAGAATGTACTTTGAATGTATTACTCTACAAAAAATTACGAATGTAAGGAGTTTTCATGGGTTAATAAAATTTCACAAGGGATTTACTGGAGATTTCGGTGAAGTAAGTACTTCATTAATCAATTGCAAAAAATTGAAGTCTTCTTCATGAACTTATGAAACTAAAGGAATATTTTAACATCTCAAAGAGAAGGTGGTAATATTTTTTTCTATCATTCTATTTAAATTGAAATTTTCGAGATTTTAGTGTCATTTCTGAATAAAATGAACTATGAGAAAATGTCATTAAGTGGGTCAATTGTTCCTCTTTAAAAAGAGTGAAACAAATCATTCTTGAATGCTTAGTGAATCATCTAACTTTCGCTTTTCCTTGCAACAGCATGACATTTTTAAAACTTAAGAGATTTCATGTGACATAAATGCCTCTTTTCTTTTTTCTGCAGTTTTAGATATCATATAACCTACTTTCTATAATTCGTCTTTCTTACTCATCTCTTTATTACTGGTCACCATTGTAGCGAAATACCCCATTCTTGAAAATTTAATAGTGACATGTCATTTGGCTAAAGAATTTGAGGACTTCTACAAACAATCTCAAGTATTTGTATTTTACAAAAATGACATCATTGACAGTGACTTGCCTACAACTACCTCTTCTTATTTTTCTTTTGAATGTGAAGCTTAATTCTACCTTTTCTTATTGTTCTTTTGAATATGAAGCTTAATTCATGCAGGGGCCTAAATTTCTACACAAAGCAGATCAAGGCACTTCAAAATAATTGCGCTTCATGAGTTCACTGCCAATGTGACTTCTCTCACAATTCTTTTTCATAGCAAAAAAAGCTATATTGTATTATATAAGGAATATAATGGGTCCCAAAAAGGTACATATTCATATGATTCTAAGATATGACCATTTAAGTCTGTCCAGAGAGAGAAAACATCACATATAAACTAACATCAAGATTTATGTTGTCCCTGTCCTTGGCATAGAATAGATTGCACTAATAAAGCCACCAATCTACAGAAACAAGATCCACAAAATCGCTATAAACAGTAAAAAAAAATGTTTGGAGAACATCTGATATGAAGAGAAGATCGAAACATATCTGAGGAACTGCTAAACAAAATTAGAATATTGGGGGAGAAAATTCCTATATAGTGAAAATTTCCTCCTCAACAAATACCTGCACAAACCAAAACCCTGGAGATGAAAAGAGACCCTTTTTTGATAAAGAGTCTGCCTTCTGATTTTGTGCCCCGCAAATGTGATTTATAGAAGAATCATCCATATCATCCCAAAAAGACCTGATCCTTTTGAGCCAACCAACGAGGTGAGGTTTTGAAATGTTGATTTTCTTTTTCAAAAAGTCCACCATTAACTTAGAGTCTCCCAAAATCGATACAGGCTGAATGTTTAGAAAATAGCAAAAATATAACAGTGCAGCAAGGGCCATCGCTTCAGCTTTTGAGTTTGATCTCTTTCCGCCATTCCAATGGATATTGAAATGATTGGATTCATTTATAAGAATATAAACCCCACAGCCACAGATGCCTCATTGTTCAGCTCCGTTGAAAAAAGTGCATGGGAAAGTTGGACTCACTTGAAGACTTATAGGAAAATCGACTCTTTTAGTCTTGGGCGCCTTCATAGGGAGGCTTTCATAAATCGCAACAACCTTAGAGAAAATATCCAAAGATGAGCAATTTTTGTTATTGAAAATGGAGTTGTTTCACCCCTTCCAGATGCTCCAAAGGCAGATAATAAACAAAGGCCTCCAGATATCCTTTTGCTTGCTCCACCAAAGAAACACATAAGAAATAGAGGAGTGAGTCATATGTTGAACACCAAACCTATTCTCCACAGACAACCAGAGACGCTGAGCTATATGACAATTTAGAAATAAATGACAGTTGCTTTCCTCATCTTATCTGCACATAGGACAACACCCAGGACCTTGCCAACCTCGCTTCATAAAATTTTCCCAGGATATATTTCTGTTGTGGAACAACGGCGAGGCAAAGTATATCATTTTCGATGGGCATTCAGATTTCCAAAATGTCACAGGAAAATAAGATTGAGTGGGGAACACTTCATCCCAATTAAACTCTGATAAACATCTTTTACTCTGACAATATTTAGCGACTTTGAATTTTTCCAAATAATGTCATTAGATCCCTCCGAGCAAAATATTCCGCAGTTTCTGAGACTCATCCTTATGGGATCCCATAGCTTAGCAATAGAGTACGGCATCTATAGAAGTCCAGCATCTTTCCACAGTGGGATCGACCCTTGCCAACCAGCAATTAATCTTTCCAAAAAAAATCCTTTCTGAGCTAAAAACTTCTCTGACAATTCTTAGTCAATTCTATTACGGGAAGAACTCTCCATAAAAATTAATAATGAGGTAAATACTTGTGTGGCTTTTATAGGAAGGTAAATACTCACTTGACATTTTCTCTTTATTACGAGGAGATATACGAGGGCAAACTTAGAGGTGAAAAACTTGATCTTTCTATTGGACAACGTCAAAGTGGTGTATGTAAAGATTTCCAGATTTAAAGAGCAAGAAATTGCTTTGCTGGGTTTCCTTTCTCATAAGTGCTCTCTCTGTACGAACAATTACACTTAGTCTACTAATATCTCCTCCATATATCGATAAGGAAATATTTTTAATATCTCTTCAACATATCCATAAGGAAATATTTTTAAAACGACTTCTGAACTTGGAAAAATCTTCTGGAAAATCATAACAGGGAAAAATGGTAGCCATTGCAAGGGATGCTTTCTTTGGATGGCAAAGATGTCTTCCATGGTCGATGACGTTTTATTTTGGTCAAGCTTCATTAAACATTAAAAAAAACTCCAAAGATTGAATTGAATTATACTTTGATGTTTTATTTTGGTCAAGCTTCATTGAAACATTTAAAAAAAACTCCAAGGATTGAATTATTCTTAGAGATAAAGTTGTAAGTTTTTGCGTAATTATTAAATCTACCGTTTGCTTTTATTATTATCTGACGTGGTTTTACCAACTGTTCTGGTTCCTTAGGTTTGGAAAAACCAACTGTAACATCAACTTATTCAATTTCCCGAGTTTTCTTATGTTATTGGTTAATCTGGCTGATCCAATTGCTTTACGCAAAAAAATAATATCTATTATATTTTCGATTGAGAATTCCAAGCGAAAGAGTTGAAGCTTTTTATAATACATGGAATTAAAAAAAGATTGGTCTTCATTATTTATATAATATCAATTTGGTTTATATAAACATATCTTAGCTGTTTCATGCCATCAAAGTGAACTTATATTAATTGTTTCACACAATTAAACGAGAGTTATTGTCAACTTGTAAAATGATGTTGGAGTAATGTTCTTTCTTTGCACGTGATCTAAACAAGTTAGTGTTATCTGTAAATATTTTTAGAAATCTTATTTTACTAAATATGAAATATTATAATGTATTTGAAGTAACAAAAATCTAATGAAATCTTTTTCTTATAAAAGTATAGTGTTTTTTAAATTTTTAATAAAACAACGAGGTTTAATCTCTTTTTGCGAACTAGTTCTCATATGGTGAAAAAAATCCACAAGAAATAATGTTTAAATATCCATGAACCTCTTAGCTAAAGGTAGAGCAGGAGATAAGATCAGAATGCTAAAAATAAATTGCTAAATAATTACAAAATTAGTTTAGCACTCGGCTTGTTATAATTAATTGTAAAAAAATAATTAAATAAAGGCTAGATGAAATTAATCAATAAATATTAATGTTCTAATGCATTATTATTTTCAATATAAATAATTAGTGTGAATTGTAAACCTACATAGACATTTTTATCATCCAAGTTGAATAGTTAGCTCCCATTACTTTATATCTTTATATCGGGGATATTATTATGCATTTCAGGAAAGAGAAGATTTAATAGAATTTCTCTTTTATAAAGGATTTTTAATTTGTAGTGTTCTTCATTTCTAGTGAGAAAGACAAGATTCATTGATTTTTTCCAAAAAGGCGTTATCTGGGTGAAAATATTCCAAAGGGAAAAAATTCTTAAAGATTCATGAATTTCTCTTTTGTAATATAACCTTAATAAATGATTAAATACAATTATGGAACTAAGAAAATATTGAAGAGTTAGGAAATATTTTTTATTATGTTTATGAGATAAGGAAATTCTAACACTATGTTTAGAAGAAAACCTTCTCTTAATCATTTTATGGTATTTGGCTATGATGCCAAATAGGTGTTTAATAGGAGAAGATGAGTAAGCCATATCACAAAGTTGAAAATTGTATCTTTATTGAATTTAAAAAACATGAGAGGCTTTGGAACTCAAAACTAAGAAGGTTATGTATAGTTGAGATGTGGTATTTAGAGAAGTCGAAGATGATTTAAAACAAAAAGTCGTACTAAGGGAGAAAGAACTAGAAAGACAAAATTTGAATTGAATGATGATGAATCAAACTCTACATAAGGATAAGAATTGAAAGAAGAAAATCCACAAACTTTGACACTATGAACATTGGTTCAAGAAAGAAGGTAGCTAGAAAGATATACTATACCTCATTTCTATTCAAATTTATCTTTCTGTATCACTCATAATGATCCTATAATTATTAGAGAGACAATGGATTCACATGATACAAACCTATGGAAAAAGGTCATCATTGAAGAAATGACGGCCTTCCAGAATGGAGCTTGGGATCTAACAAAATTGCTAGTTCAGTAGCAACAAAAGGGTGTTTAAAAGGAATTTGAATGTAGAGGGGGGAGTGGAGAAATACAAAGCTTGATTCGTAGCAAAGAGCTATTTTGATGTAAGAGAAATTGATTTTGGTGATATTTTTTTCTCATGTTACCATGCTAATTTTTATTAGATATTTTTTTTGTTGTTGTTGCTTTTGATCTTGAAGTACAACAAATAGACATGAATACAACTTTTCTACATGAGGATTTCGAATAAGAAATCTACATGAAGTAGCCAGAATATCTTTTTGCCAAAGGAAAAGAAGAACTAGTATGCTAGATGAAAAACTCCCTTTATAAGCTAAAACAATATAATGTATATATATTTATTTTATTTTGTGATTGTAAATAGGGACAACATGGCTCATTTGTGACTAACAAGAAATAAATAAATATGAATACTGAGCCTTATTTAAAGGTGTTTTTATAATTTTTCTAGCATCATTATTGTGTATAGATAGAAAAGTTTGGTTGTATCTTTTAGAACATGAATATTAAAATAGTCTTCAATGGAGCACACTCTTCAAATAAAATATAACACACACACACTTACCGAAAACCTCAAACTATAATATCCCTATCCCTTTAACTCACATTTGAAATTGTATGTGCATTTTTTCTTATATGAATAATACACTTTAAAGTAGTTCCATATCAGCGATACATGTGATATTATTTGGAATTTTCCTGAAGCTCCTGACATAAATATCCATGATTATAATATGTAAATGATGTAAATGTCCATGATCATAATACATAAATGATGTAAATGGCCATGATTCTTTCATTGATTCCATGCTTATTAGTAATTTTATGATGTCTTTCATCTATTGCTCTCACAAGATAGTGAGAAGTAGTCCTTAATAGACACTTAAATTTTCTTTTATTGAATTTTTAGATTTTAATGTTTTCTATGGCCACCACATAAAGAATTGTCATAAATGAAAAGGTTATAACTCCTATACTAAACTTTTTGTATTTTAAACTTTATTTCTTCTAATAAGAATCATTTCTCAACTTTCTCAGAAGAATTTTTGACAACTCCCAAATGAGAAACTAAAAAAAACTCAATTTTACATTACTTTTTTATTTTTTAATCTCAACACACTCTTTTAATAAAGGATAGACAAATATCATTTACAAATGAGCTTTGCAACCCCCTTATCACTAAAATGGGATTCTCCAAAGAGATAACAAGTGATATCTTTATATTTATTTTTTCATAAATATTTATAATTATTTAAATTTAAGTCACTTGCATTATTTGTGTTTATTATAATAAATTGATATACATTATTATGTTAATAGACATGTTTATTTTGGAATAATTTTCAAAATTTTGATTTAAATATCAATAATTATTAAGTAGATGGTAAAAGTTTAACCTCTACAAAATATGTTAGAATATTCAGAAATCAAATGTTGAGATTTATCTTGAAAGTAGTTATGCCTTTTTTATTTTTTTTAATTAAATTAATTCATTGAAAAAAGGTCATACCATGGTAATGGTCCATAATATTATAACAAAATTTATTTATAAATTAAGATTCTCCATGGTAAAGTGGTATTGAATCCCCATGGTTAATAATCTTATTACATATATTTTTATAAATATAATATTCTATATAATAATAATAAATAAAAGAGTTTAATTTTTATGTTTTTTTCTTTCACAATTTCCAGGTGAAATGTTCTTGAAGTATAGTATTTGATGCTATCAATATTTATTAACAATTTAATTTATAAATTCATTTTAATTTATACATAAACATATGCCCATTATCATTAAAAAAATATCCTATATTATTCACTTGAATCAAGCCGATTATAAACTATAACTAAGCTATAACTTAATTTTTATAAATATATAACTTAAAAATATATTAATAAATATTTAATAAAGCACATTTATAGTAATAAATAAAATTGTTAATATAACTTGTTATTTACTTTATTAAGATTAAGGTTGGAGTATTATTATAAAACCTATATCATTTTTTATTTTTTTATTAAATTTAAGTTATTTTTAATAATAAAAAATAATAATTTAATTTTAAATTTATGGCTCTTTGTGAAATAAGATATGTTACCCAAATAACAATTTGGTTAAAAAAATAGAGTTTATAAAGGTTTACATACTCTTATTTCATCTAGATCTAAATTATGACATTTTAAGAGAAATTTTTAATATTTAAATAGTCTTCAATAGAGCACACACTTCATATAAAATATAACATACACACATACATAACAAACTGACACTTATCAAAAACCTCAAAGTATAATATCCTCATCCCTTTAACTTCAACTATCACTTGTTTACCTATATGTTCTTTTTCATTTCTATTTCCAAGGAAATTATTTCCTCTCAATTTCTTAATAAATATTCTCTCTCTCTCTCTCTCTCTCTCTCTCTCTCTCTATATATATATATATTGGTGTAACCCAGCCCAAAGGGCCCGTTGTCCACACGTCTGTAGGTGGTGACGTGTCCATAAACGTCAGTTTGTGATTCCCACATGGAGATTGTCCGTGGAGATTTTTTTACTGTGGGTTGTTGCGGTGAGTTTAATGTGGCATTAATGGACCGCCCTAACACCTCGATCCTGGTTCTCCACTCACTCTTTGTGCCAAGCAACCGGTTCTTTTGGTTTTTCTGGATTGTTCTTTTCGCTAGAAATGTCTGCGAGGGTTTTCTGGGTTTGTACCGTGGAACCACTGCTTCGTTTGTAATGGTGATTTCTAGTTGATCTCTGGTGGTAACTGTTCACGAATACTCCTCCACTCGACTTGGCTGTGAACTTATGGAAAGTTTCGCTTTTATGTTGGTGTCGCTCGGCTCTGTGGTGTTGATTCGAACCTGGTAAGTTCCTGACTGTTGCTTTTATAATTGTATGTGATCTGTGAATGTTTTTCTGTCGGGTTCGTTCTTCGAATTCTTGTTCGCCGTATGTGGACCTGTGTATATGGTTTGGTCAGGGTTGCTTTCGAATTCTTGCTCGTCTGTGTGTGGACCTGTGTATGTGGTTCTGTCAGGGGGTTGCTCTCAAATTCTTGTTGTTTCTACAGCTCAAGTCTGGTTATCGAACCTCATGCTTTCCGCTACCCTTGGTTTTCATTTCGTGAATGTTGGTGACTGCTCTGAACACAGGGTTACTCTGGCGGTCGCTCGTTGGCTCAAACAGGTAACGTCTTCTGTCCCTACTTCAATCTATTTGACTTCTGTTATTGTTGCTTAAACACGTTGCTCCTTTGGTCTCCAGCTCTGCAACTGATACGTGACGACGCTATGGCTCAAATTGAACTTTGCTTGCTCAGGTAACTATGCTGCTTTTCTCAGCGTGCATCGTTTTGTTTAACCGAGTGGTTTCTCCCTTCACATACATAACTTAGTTTTGGTGATTGTTGGTTACAAGTTGTTGGTTACGGTCTGAGCACACATATTCTCCAGTTCCTTTTGTCACAGAGAACTGATTCTCGGTAGGCCTGACTCCTCAAGTCTTTGGTCTATTATCCTGAATGATTAATGGTCACGGGTACTGTAGGTTGTCTGTAGTTTATCGTTGTCTGTAGATTGTCATTGCTGTTTCTTACTCCTTCGGTTGTTTACAATGGTCCTTGAATAGAAGGAATGTAGTCGACTATATATAAACCCTCGTCAAGGGTTTCGTTTGTAATGCTACTTCGGTTAGACACTTAGTTTTGTTTAACTTAAGGGGATAGAACCCATGGTGTACATATATGTTATGTTTGACAATAAAGAATAGAATCTGTTTGGCAATCGATTTCGATTTCTCAATGAAATGTAAAGATGCGTAACGGAAATACCTCTGTTTTGTAGTCGCTTTCTATATATAATTGTTTTGTCCTCTACTTCGTTTGTTCATGCCTTTTAGTTCTTTACTTTGCTGTGTACGGAAATCCACCCAGGTTGGAGATGAATTGCGTACCTATTTCGAGAAGTAAAACAGTTGCTTTACGTATGCATTCTCAATCTGTCTTTTATCAAACTGTAACAAAAACTACTATTGGAATAAACAATGAAAATGTTTGCAGATGGAAAATGGTCTGAGAGATCTATATTTGTATATTGTTTGTCTTATTACTCTTCTTCTGAATTTGCTGAACCCTTTCCCTCTGTTACATTTTGGCTTTTATGCCCTTCTATTTCAGTTGATTTTGCAATTAATCAAATTGCCATAGGATTTAGTTACAAAAAGATCTTGTTATCGTTGATAACCATATTTGTCTGATATTACAAGATTTGTATGAGAAGTTTGTCATTTCTCTCCTAATTTAACAAACTATTCCTTAGCTACTTTTTGAACTACAGTAGTTCTAGCTGTCTAACTAACTTTGACTTGATTTACCGACTGTGTTAAAAAAAACAATTAAAAAAAACTATCTCATGAATACGTAAAAATAAAATAATCCAGATGATCAACAACCTTCAAACCTGGTTGAGACTTTTCCCGATTATGGCGAGCTAGATGCTCCTACATCAGGCTCCCGGGGTAAAAGGAGATCATGACTCCGGTCCATGAGCTCCTCGACCGAAGTTCCTGTTTGTGCAATCTGCGTGGCGTCAAGCCATGAGCTGTCCTCAATCGTATGGTCCTTCCACTTGACCAGGTACTGTAAGTAGTTCTTCCGCCGATTACATCTAGCCACCTGAGTTTCGAGGATGCTTTCGATCTCAGGAGGTTGAACATAAGGCATCTGTCTCTTCCAAGTTTCTCCATCCTCCTGGGTATTCCGCGTGGATTGTCCGGGTCCATCTTCTTTTTCCTCCGTGGGGTCATCCGTGTACGGGAACATATCTGCTATGTTAAAGATAGGTGAAATGCCTATCCCGGGTAGCAATTGTATCTTGTAGGCATTAGCCGAAATTTTCCGAAGGACTTTACAAGGCCCTATCTTTTTATACTTCAATTTATTGTATGTACCCTTAGGGAAACGTTCCTTACATAGGTGTGTGAGGACTTCATCCCCCACTTCAAACTGAACTTCCCTCCTCTTTAAATCTGCATGTTGTTTGTATTTTAAGCTGTTGTCCTGTAATTTTTCCTTCACCTGTTCGTGTAAGTCTCTCATTGCGTTAGCAAAATCCTCTCCGTCCGCACTCTGTTGTTCTTGTAAGCCAAGATCCCGAAGCTCATGCACTCCGTGAGGGTGCATGCCATATAGGATCTGAAAGCGACTGAAACCTGTGCTACGATTAGGCGATTCGTTGTAAGCGAACTCTGCTTGCGCTAGCACTCAGTCCCACATCCGTGAATTCTCCCCGACTAAGCTGCGTAATTGGTTTCCCAAACTCCTGTTCACAACTTCTGTCTGCTCGTCGGTTTGCGGGTGATATGCAGAACTGTACCTTAAGTGTTTGTTCATTTTTTTCCATAAGGTATGCCAAAAATGTCCAGTGAATTTCACGTCCCTGTCTGAAAGGATAGTTTTGGGAAATATATGTAACCTGACAATCTAATTGAAAAACAAGTGGGCCACGTGGGTGGTGTCACTAGTTTTCCAACAAGGTATAAAATGTTCCATTTTCGAGAACCTGTCCACCACTACCATTACTGAATCATATCCTCTCTGTGTCTTTGGCAGACCTAAAACAAAATCTAGACTGATAGAATCCCACGGCCTGTTTGGGATAGGTAACGGTGCATACAGTCCTGTGTTCTCGTTGTGCCCCTTCGCCAATTGGCACACTTTACATTTAGTCACAAAATGTTGTATGTCTCGTAGCATTCTTGGCCAAAAATAGAAATGACTAAGTTGTTCTAGGGTCTTATCCATGCCGAAGTGTCCGGCCAAACCCCCACTGTGTTTCTTGCTAATAATATTCTCCTTCATTGAATAGTTGGGTATGCACAATTGTCCTCCTTCAAACAACAACTTTTCCTGTATATTATAGTCCAACCAAGGACTGTTACCCCTTATCAAAGGGTTCTGCCATGCCTCATAGGCTTCTCTGAAATCTGTATCCTTCTGGTAAAGGTCTCGTAAATGCTCAAAACCCAACACTTGTATAGCACTTTCCTACAAAAGTAGATCCTTTCTACTCAACGCGTCAGCCACCTTGTTTTCTTGCCCACTAATGTGCTTTAGTATGAAATTAAAACTCTGTAAATACTCTACCTATTTGGCATGTTTGTGGTTAAGTTTGTGTTGCTGCATTACATATTGTAGTGCAGAATTATCCGAAAATAGCACGAATTCATTCCCCAGTAAATAATGCCTCCAGTGTCTTAAAGCCTGTACAACTGCATAAAACTCTTTGTCATACGAGGAGTATTTCTGCCTACTATCATTCAGCTTCTCGTTGAAGAATGCCATAGGTTTGTCCTCCTGACTGAGTACAGCCCCGATTGCTATCCTGCTAGTGTCACAACGTACCTAAAGCAATTTATGGAAATCTGGTAGCCTTAGGATCGGCCTCTCAGTAATCTTTCTCTTCAATAACTGAAAACTTTTCTCCGCTGCTTCTGTCCACCAAAAAGGATGGCTGGCCTTTTTTATGGTACCCAGCATGGGTGCATAAATTCTGTTGAAGTTCTTAATAAACTTCCTATAAAAACTTGCCAATCCGTGGAAACTACATACCTCAAATAATTTTTTCGGAGACAGCCAATTTACTATTGCTGCTACCTTCTCCGGATCCATCTTCAGTTCATTTTCTGCTATCACAAACCCCAAATAAATTAATTCCTTCTGCAGAAAAGTACATTTTCTTCAATTTTATCAGTAGTTTGTTCTGCTATAGTTTCTCCAACACTTTACGCACATGTCGAAGGTGTTCTTCTTTCGTTCTGCTGAAAATAAGGATGTCATCCAAATAAACTATCACAAAATTTCCAATATATTCCTTTAGCATTTCATTCATTAGCCTCATGAATGTGTTGGGCGCATTACTCAGCCCAAATGGCATGACCAGCCATTCATACAACCCCTCATTTGTTTTAAAGGCTGTCTTCCACTCGTCCCGCTCCTGTATCTGAATCTGATGATACCCGCTTTTCAAATCTATTTTGGAGAAATAAGCCACCCCACTTAAACAGTCCATCGTATCATCCATTCGCGGTAACGGAAATCTGCATCGAATGGTGATTTTATTAATGGCTCTTGAGTCGGTGCACATCCGCTATTCTCCTCCCTTCTTGGGAGCGAGGACTGTTGGCACAGCACATGGACTTAAGCTTTCCCTTATTAAACCTTTGTCCAACAGTTCTTGCACCTGTTTCCTGATTTCTTCATTATCCTTGGGGCTCATTCAATAGGCTGCTTTATTTGGCAAGCTGGCTCCAGGTATAAAATCGATGTGGTGACTAATACTCCACCTGGGAGGCAACTTGTCTAGCAAGTCATCTACAACTATGTCTTTAAACTCTTCCAACATTTGTTGTATCTCTATGGGAAAATATGATATTTTAGTATGTAACAGAACTGTCCTTGTTTTCTTAACTATTGCATAACCTATTGTGTTGCCCTCTACCTGTCTTAAAAACTGCTTTCCACTCACTAGCAATGCTTTGGTTTCACTTGTCTCAGATGCTCCTTTCTCTTCCTTGAGAGGCACAAGGGTATGCCTGACCCCGTCTTTCTCGAATTTATAACAATTCACCACTCCATCGTGTGTTACCTTCCTATCATATTGCCAAGGCCTGCGTAGCAATATGTGACATACGTCCATCGGCATGATGTCACAAATAATCTTGTCCTTATATCTGCCTATCTAAAACTCAACCTCGCTTTGCTCGTCCACCAGCAATTGGTGGCCTTTTTGTAGCCATGTAACTCTATATGGACTGGGATGCTTTAAGCATTTCAACCCCAGTTTTTCCACCATTTTTGTGGACACTAAATTGTCAGTACTTCAACTGTAAATTATCATTCTACAACACTTACCCCGTGATTTGCAAATCGTCCTGAACAGAGATTTTCGCTGTGTCTGTTCGGTACTCTCATCGACTGGTTTCAATAGCACATTATGTAGCACCAAAGCTTCTCATGTCTCTGGGGTATTCTCCACCTCTTGAGAGTGCTACTGTTTCCTCCGGTTGCGCGACGTACGCACCTCGCTGTCCAGCTGAATCTGCTTCTGGACACTCAAACGAGCGATGCCCCCACTTGTGGCATCTATAACACTGATCTTCCTCGGCCATTTCCTCTGCCGCACTGGGACGATCTGCCACCTCTCATACTGTCTCCTTTCTCTGTTGTTCCTGAAGTTTTTGAACTGCTGGCTTCCTCACTGTTGCTAACAGTCCGACCCCTGCCATAGGACTAGTCTTTTCCTCTGCTGGATCCTCGTCCTCTCTGGGCATTCTGCCTTCTAGTAATTTTCTCCTCTACCTTTATTGCGCTCTGGTATGCCTCCTCGGTATTATTTGGAGAGAAAATACTTATTTCATCTAGAATTTCCATTCTCAGCCCATTAACATACATGGCTGTCCTTTCTGCCGTATCTTCTGTATATCTGGCTCGCAAATTCACTCGGTAGAACTCTTCCGTGTACTCCTTTACAGTCAATCCTCTCTGCCTCAAATTTTGTACCTGCCTATGTAATGCAATTTGATAGTCCCTTGGTAGAAATCTGCCCTTCAACTTGGCCACAGTTTTAATTGGCGCTTTATTCAACCTTTTCCTCTCCTTCTGGACACTATCCCACCATAGGGCTGCGTGTCCCTTCAGCTTCGTCGTTGCGAATTTGACTCTACGGTCTTCGCTAACTTCCTCGCACTCAAAATACTTGTCCATATCGCTAATCCAATCCAACAAAACATCGATAGATAGGTTGCTGTCATACGTTGGGAGCTCTGTTTTAGGTCTGTTGTTTCCTAGTAAAATAGACTTCAGCAATTTCACCTCTGCGGATTCACCTTCAAGTCCATCTGCTGCCACTTCTACTTCCTCTTCACTTACATCACCCATTTCTGGATCTCTTCGTCTACATGCCTCTACTGCTTCCAAACGAGCAGTAAGAACTCTGAGTTCCTCTCATAACACTTCATCTACCATTCTACGAGCACCTCGGCCTCATCCTCATTGGCCTACTTCCATATTATCAATCTACTTAACAATGCTCTGATACCACTCTGGTGTAACCCAACCCAAAGGGCCCGTTGTCCACACGTCTGTAGGTGGTGACGTGTCCACAAACGTCGGTTTGTGATTCCCACGTGGAGATTGTCCGTGGAGATTTTTTTATTGTGGGTTGTTGCTGTGAGTTTAATGCGGCATTAATGGACCGCCCTAACACCTCAATCTTGGTTCCTGACCCGCTCTTTGTGCCAAGCAACCGGTTCTTTTGGCTTTTCTAGATTGTTCTTTTCGCTGGAAATGTCTGCGAGGGTTTTCTGGGTTTGTACCGTGGAACCACTTCTTCGTTTGTAATGGTGATTTTTGGTTGATCTCTGGTGGTAACTGTTCATGAATACTCCTCCACTCGACTTGGCGGTGAACTTATGGAAAGTTTCGCTTGTATGTTGGTGTCGCTCAGCTCTGTGGTGTTGATTCGAACCTGGTAAGTTCCAGACTGTTGCTTTTATAACTGTATGTGCTCTATGAATGTTTTTCTGTCAGGTTTGCTCTTTGAATTCTCGTTCGCTGTATGTTGACTTGTGTAAATGGTTCGATCAGGGTTGCTTTCGAATTCTTGCTCGTCTATGTGTGGACCTGTGTATGTGGTTCTGTTACGGGTTTGCTCTCGAATTCTTGTTGTTTCTACGGCTCAAGTCTGGTTATCAAACCTCATGCTTTCCGCTACCCTTGGTTTTCATTTCGTGAATGTTGGTGACTGCTTTGAACACAGGGTTACTCCGGCGGTCGCTCGTTGGCTCGAACAGGTAACGTCTTCCGTCCCTGCTTCAATCTATTTGACTGCTGTTACTGTTGCTTACCCACGTTGCTCCTTTTGTCTCCAGCTCTGCAACTCATACGTGACGACGCTATGGCTCAAATTGAACTCTTCTTGCTCAGGTAACTATGGTGCTTTTCTCAGCGTGCATCGTTTTGTTTAACCGAGTGGTTTCTCCCTTCACATACATAACTTAGTTTTGGTGATTGTTGGTTACAAGTTGTTGGTTACGGTCTGAGCACGCATATTCTCCAGTTCCTTTTGTCACAGAGAACTGATTCTCGGTAGGCCTGACTCCTCAAGTCTTTGGTCTATTATCCTGAATGATTAATGGTCACGGGTACTGTAGGTTGTCTGTAGTTTGTCGTTGTCTGTAGCTTGTCGATGTTGTTTCTTACGCCTTTGGTTGTGTATAATGGTCGTTGAATAGAAGGAATGTAGTCGACTATATGTAAACCCTCGTCAAGGGTTTCGTTTGTAATGCTACTTCGGTTACACACTTAGTTTCGTTTAACTTACGGGGATAGAACCCATGGTGTACATATATGTTATGTTTGACAATAAAGAATAGAATCTGTTTGGAAATTGATTTCAATTTCTCAATGAAATGTAAAGATGCGTAACGGAAATACCTCTGTTCTGTAGTCACTTCCTGTATATAATTATTTTGTCCTGTACTTCGTTTGTTCGTGCCTTTTGGTTCTTTGCTTTGCTGTGTGTGGAAATCTTCCCAGGTTGGAGATGAATTGTGTGTCTATTTCGAGAAGTAGAACAGTTGCTTTATGTATGCATTCTCAATCTGTCTTTTATCAAACTGTAACAAAAACTACTATTGGAATAAACAATGAAAATGTTTACAGATGGACAATGGTCTGATAGATCTATATTTGTATATTGTTTGTCTTATTACTCTTCTTCTGAATTTGCAGAACCCTTTCCCTCTGTTACATTTTTGCTTTTATGCCCTTCTATTTCAGTTGATTTTGTAGTTAATCAAACTTCCATAGGATTTAGTTACAAAAAGATCTTGTTATCGTTGATAGCCATATTTGTTTGATATTACAAGATTTGTATGATCAGTTTGTCATTTCTCTCCTAATTTAACAAACTATTCCTTAGCTACTATTCGAACTACAGTAATTCTAGTTGTCTAACTAACTATGACATAATTTACTGACTCTGTTAAAAGAAACAATTAAAAAAAAAACTATCTCATGAATACGTAAAAATCAAATAATCTAGTTGATCAATAACCTTCAAACCTGGTTGAGACTTTGCCCGGTTATGGCGAGCTAGATGCTCCTGCATCAGGCTCCCGAGGTAAAAGGAGATCATGACTTCGGTCCATGTGCTCCTCGACCGAAGTTCCTATTTGTGCAATCTGCCCGGCGTCAAGCCATGAGCTGTCCTCAATCGGATGGTCCTTCCACTTGACCAGGTACTGTAAGTAGTTCTTCCACCGAGTACCTTTAGCCACTTGAGTTTCGAGGATGCTTTTGATCTCAGGAGGTTGAACATAAGGCATCTGTCTCTTCCACTTTCTCCATCATCGTGGGTATTTCGCGTGGATTGTTCGGGTCCATCTTCTTTTTCCTCCGTGGGGTCATCCGTGTACGGGAAGAGATCTGCTACATTAAAGATAGGTGAAAAGCCTATCTCGAGTGGCAATTTCATCTCGTAGGCATTAGCCGAAAATTTCCGAAGGACTTTACAAGGCCCTATCTTTTTATACTTCAGTTTATTGTATGTACCCTTAGGGAAACGTTCCTTACGTAGGTGTGCGAGGACTTCATCCCCCACTTCAAACTGAACTTCCCTCCTATTTAAATCTGCATGTTGTTTGTATTTTAAGCTGTTGTCTTGTAATTTTTCCTTCACCTGTTCATGTAAGTCTCTCATTGCGTTAGAAAAATCCTCTCCGTCCGCACTCCATCGTTCCTGTAAGCCAAGATCCCGAAGCTCATGCACTCCGCGAGGGTGCGTGCCATATAGGATCTGAAAGGGACTGAAACCTGTGCTACGGTTAGGCGAGTCGTTGTAAGCAAACTCTTCTTGCGCTAGCACGCATCCCACATCCGTGAATTCTCCCTGACTAAGTTGCGTAACAGGTTTCCCAAACTCCTGTTCACAACCTCTGTCTGCCCGTCGGTTTGCGGGTGATATGCAGAACTGTAGCTTAAGCGTGTGTTCATTTTTTTCCATAAGGTACGCCAAAAATGTCCCGTGAATTTCATGTCCCTGTCTAAAGGGATAGTTTTGGGCAATCCATGTAACCTGACAATCTCATTGAAAAACAAGTGGGCCACGTGGGTGGCGTCACTAGTTTTCTGGCAAGGTATAAAATGTGCCATTTTCGAGAACCTGTCCACCACTACCATTACTGAATCATATCCTCTCTGTGTCTTTGGCAGACCTAAAACAAAATCTAGACTGATAGAATCCCACGGCCTGTTTGGGACAGGTAACAGTGCATACAGTCCTGTGTTCTGGCTGTGCCCCTTCGCCAATTAGCACACTTTACATTTAGTCACAAAACGTTGTACGTCTCGTCGCATTCTTGGCCAAAAATAGAAATGACTAAGTTGTTTTAGGGTCTTATCCATGGCGAAGTGTCCGGCCAAAACCCCACTCTGTTTCTTGCGAATAATATTCTCCCTCATTGAACAGTTGGGTATGTACAGTTGTCCTCCTTTAGACAGCAACTTTTCCTGTATATTATAGTCCAACCAAGGACTATTACCCCTTATCAAAGGGTTCTGGCATGCCTCATAAGCTTCTCTGAAATCTATATCCGTCTGGTAAAGGTCCTATAAATGCTCAAAACCCAACAGCTGTACAACATTTTCCTGCAAAAGTAGAGCCTTTCTACTCAACGTGTCGGCCACCTTGTTTGCTTGCCCACTAATGTGCTTTAGTACGAAATTAAAACTCTGTAAATACTTTACCCATTTGGCATGTTTGTGGTTAAGTTTGTGTTGCTACATTACATATTGTAGTGCAAAATTATTTGAAAACAGCACGAATTCATTCCCAGTAAATAATGCCTCCAGTGTCTTAAAGCTTGTACAACTCCATAAAACTCTTTGTCATACGAGGAGTATTTCTACCTACTCTCATTCAACTTCTCCCTGAAGAATGCCATAGGTTTGTCCTCCTGACTGTGTACATCCTTGATTGCTGTCCCGCTAGCATCACAACATACCTGAAACAATTTCTGGAAATCTAGTAGCCTTAGGATCAGCCTCTCAGTAATCTTTCTCTTCAATAACTGAAAATGTTTCTCCGCTGCTTCTATCCACCGAAAAGGCTAGCTGATCTTTTTGATGGTATCCAGCATGGGTGCACAAATTCCATTGAAGTTCTTAATAAAATTCCTATAAAAACTTGTCAATTCGTGGAAACTACGTACCTCAAATAAATTTTTCGGAGATGGCCAATTTACTAATGCCGCTACCTTCTCCGTATCCATCTTCAGTTCATTTTCTGCTATCACAAACCCAAAATAAATTAATTCTTTCTGCAGAAAAGTACATTTCTTCAAGTTTATCAGTAGTTTGTTCCACTGTAGTTTCTCCAACACTTTACGCACATGTCGAAGGTGTTCTTCTTTCATTTTGCTGAAAATAAGGATGTCATCCAAATAAACTATCGCAAACTTTCCAATATATTCCTTTAGCATCTCATTCATTAGCCTCATGAATGTGTTGGGCACACTACTCAACCCAAATGGCATGACCAGCCATTCATACAGCCCCTCATTTGTTTTAAAGGCCGTCTTCCATTCGTCCCCCTCCCATATCCGGATCTGATGATACCCGCTTTTCAAATCTATTTTGGAGAAATAAGTCAAATCATGGAGAAAGAGAGGTGCACGGCTCCCCTAATCCAAGAATTATGCAAAAAATTTAACAAGTAGTTACTCTGTAGAACAAATCCATGGAGAAAAAACAAAGTAAAATTTATTTGCCACTTGCGGGAGAGCAATGGTCGACCATACTAACCAGCAGTGTTTTAATCACAACTTTTTTTTTTTTTTTTTTTTTTTT
>APFE030576297.1:3943-19958 GCA_000404065.3 Pinus taeda | reverse complement strand
AATTCATAAAAATAATAAAATTTATAAAATATAATCAATATTTATAAAATAACCATTTAAAATAAAATATTATTAACCTTGTTTTTAAAATTTCTTACATTTTCCAACCACATTTCCGGATCAGTTTAGCTAGATGATCGAAACATAACATCATAAATATTTTGTAAAAGTTCAAAATTTTGATAATATTTTTGAAATAAAACTGTGTAAAGGATTAGTTCGTCCAAATTTTAGGGTAAACATTTCAGTCAAGTACAAGTTTAAAATTTTAATAATATTTTTGAAATAAAATTTTATAAAAAATTAGTTCCCCAAATTTTGAGTGAACATTCCCATCACCATGAATAAGGGTAGAAATCTCCCATCAGGCTAAAAGTTGTTTTAATCCCGTCATAAATCCTTTTACAACACCCGAAAAAATTAATTAAATCCACTTACAACACTCACAAGGAATTATTGAAGGATCAATTTAAGACAATTTGAAAAAGAATGGAAAAATAATGATCAGTTTTACTTATATTCAGATGATAAGACCATAAATATTTTGTCAAGGTTTACAATTTTTTTATTTCACTCATATATCTATTTACAACGATTTGAAAAAGAACTGAAAAATAATAGTATGTATGAGGCGTGGTTCTCGACTCCACTAGATTATCCCTTTCCTCTCGTCACGGGCAGCGCCTGCCTTCTGACAACAATACATGAAAACCAAACAAACTCCTCGGATCTTATCCGGCAATGGCGTTACCATTGCCGGGATGAACTGTTACGCGGAGTAATGAATGAATCCCAACAATCCGAGATTGAAGATCGAAGACAACGAACCTTCACCCGCACCTGAACCTGAAGAGCCATAATGGGGAACATTGTTGTGTATTCTGACTGTAAACTCTGTTCTATTAATTTTGTGTATTCAGTGGATACCCATCAATGGCCGCCTCCTGGGCTCGGCGAAGAGCCCAGCTTGCTCTTACTTCCTTTATTGCTCTGATGGGATATGACTATGTCACCGTTTATTTTTTGAGGCTTAGGGCGGATCATCTGCATGTGACCGACCCCGGGACTACGCTTGGATTTAGAAAGGCGCCGTTCGATCACCATGGAATTTACTTTAGGACTGGGTCCAGACGGTGTCACTTTTCCCTTAGGGATTAGGTGGAATACGGCCTCGACTTTGTTCGATGCAGGTGACTCGTCGGCCTTGTTTTCATTTTGAGTAGCCTTTGGAGTAAGCCTGAATGATAAATTCTTCTGTTCTTTCGTGCCATTATTCTCCGACGAGCTGCTCCAGGGGCTTATTTCTTCATCACAATTCGGTACGCCATCTTTGTTCAAGCGGGAGCCATCGTCGACTACAGAATTGAGATTGGGATTGAAGGCCCACGAATTATCAAAGGCGATAAATAGATTGTTCTCCAGCAATCTCCCGCCGCAGCTAGGGCTTGTAAAAATCAAGAACGAGACTATAGCCAGGATAGTGCCCTTCATCTTAGATCTCGGTATTCGCAGATGAAGAATATGAAATCTGATAGTTGTGAGCAGAAAAGAGAATCGATATAGCTGGCAACTAGATTCCAAGCAGAAAGGGCTGCGAGTCAATATGACAAATCGCAGCGACAACTTTGAGAGCTCGAAGAATTGGATGGGGAAATATGCTGTGGAGTGCGTTACTTATAAGCAAGCAATGAGAAGCCCTTCACCGCCTTCTCCATTGTGCGCGTTTTTCTTGACTCAATCCCTGCTTTGCATTTTTCAAACGCTATAAATCCGGAAGGTTGGGTTCGGGTTTCGTCGGGTGAGTTTCGCACAGTGGAGTCCGACACCCCGTGAATTCCGTTATAGCTGCATATTCCACAGTCAATACTGCTCGTATGAAGGCGAAAACAAATGGTGGCCGGGGACCCCGTTGGGCGGCCGTGCTTTTTATTTTGATTTTGTTTTTTTACCTTTTCAGTAATGACTCCTACGCCGGCCTACCTGAAGGGGCGGCACCGTAGGTTAATTCTGATGCGGCACATTAAGTTAATTCTGATGGATTCAAAGAGAATTGAAGTTGTAATTAATAATTTTTAGTTGATATATTTTGATGTACTCAAAAAAAATTGAATTTGGTCTTTATAACTTCTACGTTAATTTATAAAACTTTAAAATAAACTCTAAAAATATTAAACCTACCCGTAATGAAACCTAGACAAGTCTACCTAAAAAGGTGGTATGCCTGACCAACTTAATAGAACCTTACCCTGATGGACCCAAAATGATAATTAAGCATGCCAGTCATGACATAAGACCAAAGGCCGGGGCTTAAACCAACGGGTCTACCAATCAAGACTGGCCGTGCCCTGGTTAAGTCAGAGGAGTAACTTAATTTCCTATTAAATGTAAAACTGAAAATGATGGCCAGGCCTGCCCCCGGTTAGGTTGGAGTAACTTAATTTCCTAGTCAGTGACGTTCTTACTAACCTTTTGACTTCCTAACAATATTGCAAGGAATTTGGGAGGAACTTTAGCGATGATAAGGGTTTAGTCAATGCTGGATAGATGATCCTATAGATTTGACCTAATTTTTTATATTTTACTTAAATATCAAAAAGTTCTTGTTTGATCAAAAGGTAGATACCAAAATATTTAGAACACCACTAACGTCCGACGCTGCCGGTATTGACCTGTCAATTCATATTCTCCCAATACCGTCATGTTTGGGCGACGGACGCCATTATAGACTCTGTGGCGTCATAGGAGACGCTGAGTATTAATATTTATTACTCTATAAACCCATTAATACACTAAAGATCAATCAATACACTCTAAGGACAGTGTGGCATGCCCATACATCCATCTCTTTCTCATCCATGCACATCTGGTACTCTCCTACTTGCCCGCCACTAGGACATAGCTCCTCCCACACCGTTAATGAAACGTGTACATGGTGATAGGAGACCCGAATGCTTGCATTTAATGCGCGTTCCCACCATATTTAAAACGAGTATTTCAAACTCTTCCACCGGCGCGAGAATTAACATAGAGTCGAAAACTTGCGTGGGAATTTTAAAAAAATGAAATGGATGCAAGGAGCAGGGCAGCATGGAAAAAGTCGTCGTGGTGAGGAAAATGGGGCCGAAGGTCCCACTAACCTTCTCCTGTACATACCTACCCAAAAGAGAGAGCCAATCGTCTGGTTTTAATCTCCATTTCTGTGTGTGCTGCAATTGCAGTCCTTTTACATAAGACCAGTCAGTTGAATGTTAAAGTGGGGTCGACTCTGGAAAGCAATGGTATGAGCTGGCTTGACCAAAGGAATGCCAGAGTGGGCTTGATTAGAATATTGTGTATGCGGGTTCTGGTCTTCCTTCGTTACCGTCTCCCTATGATGAGAGTAAAGATCGTGTTGGGACATGTGCTTATGGCAGCAGGGAAATTTTTTCCTTTCTAGTGGTCTACTGCAATTGGCTTTTCTTTTCTAGCTTACGGATATGGGTAGGAAATAGTCTTAGAGTGGATCAAATGAGTTAATTGACGTTTTACTTGCTTTCTTGTTATCCTGGTGAAAGAAAGAGACAAGGTCCAACCAAAAGTAAAACGAGCGAAGTTAGTAGGTCTGATCTATGTCTTCTATGGGGCGAACAGTAACCGCGACCCTGAACACAGGAAGTTCATAAATGGCAACAGAGAATATGGAACCATTGACTACCTAGATGGGATGGTTCCATGGCTGATGTTCTGTGGTCTCCCGTAGATGGCCATGTCTTTGGATTTTATTATCCTATTTGAACTTTTCCAGCTTTAAATTTGCAACAAAATTAATTGATAATATTTTTTTCTATCATTCTATTTAATTGAAATTTTGGAGATTTTAGTGTCATTTCTTAATAAAATGAACTATGAGAAAATGTGATTAAGTGGGTCAATTGTTCCTCTTTAAAAAGAGTGAAACAAATCACTCTTGAATGCTTAGTGAATCATCTAACTTTCGTTTTTCCTTGCGAATGCATGACATTTTTAAAACTTAAGAGATTTCATGTGACACAAATGCCTCTTTTCTTTTTTCTGCATTTTTAGGCATCTTATAACCTGCTTTCTATAATTCGTCTTTCTTACCCATCTCTTTATTACTGCTCATCATTGTAGCGAAATACCCCATTCTTGAAAATTTAATAGTGACATGTTATTTGGCTAAAGAATTTGAAGACTTCTACAAACAATCTCAAGTATTTGTATTTTACAAAAATTACATCAGTGACAGTGACTTGCCTACAACTACCTTTTCTTATTTTTCTTTTGAATGTGAAGCTTAATTCTACCTTTTCTTATTGTTTTTTTGAATATGAAGCTTAATTCTTGCAGGGGCCTAAATTTCTACACAAAGTAGATCAAGGCACTTCAAAATAATTGCGCGTCATGAGTTCACTACCAATGTGACCTCTCTCACAATTCTTTTTCAGAGCAAAAAAAAGCTATATTGTATTATATAAGGAATATAATGGGTCCCAAAAAGGTACATATTCATATGATTCTTAGATATGACCATTTAAGTCTCTCTCTCGAGAGAAAACATCACATATAAACTAACATCAAGATTTATGCTGTCAATGTCCTTGGCATAGAATAGATTGCACTAATAAAGCCACCTATCTACAGAAACAAGATCCACAAAATCGCTACAAACAGTAAAAAAAATGCTTGGAGAACATCTGATACGAAGAGAAGATCAAAACATATATGAGGAATTGCTAAACAAAATTAGAATACTCGGGGAGAAAATTCCTATATAGTGAAAATTTCCTCCTCAGCAAATCCCTGCACAAACGAAAAACCTAGAGACGAAAATAGACCCTTTTTTGATAAAGAGTCTGCCTTCTCATTTTGTGCCCTTCAAATATGATTTATAGAAGAATCATCCATATCATCCCAAAAAGACCTGATCATGTTGAACCAACCAACAAGGTGAGGTTTTGAAATGTTGATTTTCTTTTTCAAAAAGTCCACCATTACCTTAGAGTCTCCCAAAATCGATATGCGCTGAATGTTTAGAAAAGAGCAAAAATATAATAGTCCAGCAAGGGCCATTGCTTCAGCTTTTGAGTTTGATCCCTTTTCGCCATTCTAATGAATACTGAAATGATTGGATTCATTTATAAGAATATAAACCCCACAGCCACAGATGCCTCACTGTTCAGCTCCGTCGAAAAAAGTGCATGGGAAAGTTGGACTCACGTGAGGACTTATAGGAAAATCGACTCTTTTAGTCTTGGGCGCCTTCATAGGGAGGCTTTCATAAATGGCCACAACCTTAGAGAAAATATCCAAAGATGAGAAATTTTTGTTATTGAAAATGGAGTTGTTTCTCCCCTTCTAGATGCTCCAAAGGTAGATAATAAACAAAGGCCTCCAGATATCTTTTTGCTGGCTCCACCAAAGAAACGCATCAGAAATAGAGGAGTGAGTCATATGTTGAACACAGAACCAATTCTCTACAGACAGCCAGAGATGCTGAGCTATATGACAATTTAGAAATAAATGACAGTTGCTTTCCTCATCTGATTTGCACATAGGACAACACCAAGACCCTGCCAACCTCGCTTCATCAAATTCTCCGAGGATATATTTCTGTTGCGGAACAACAGCCAGGCAAAGTATATCATTTTCGATGGGCATTCAGATTTCCAAAAATTCACAGGAAAAATAAGATTGAGCTAGGAACCGTTCATCCCAATTAAACTCTGATAAACATCTTTTACTCTGACAATATTCAGTGACTTTGAATTTTTCCAAATAATGTCATGAGATCCCTGCGAGCAAAATATTCCGAAGTTTCTGAGACTCGTCCTTATGGGCTCCCATAGCTTAGCAATAGAGTCCTGCATCTGTAGAAGTCCAGCGTCTTTCCACATGGGATCGACCCTTGCCAACCAGCAATTAAACTTTCCCAAAAAAAATCCTTTCCGAGCTAAAAACTTCTCTCACAATTCTTAGTCAATTCTACTACGGGAAGAACTCTTCATAAAAATTAATAATGAGGTAAATACTTGTGTGGCTTTTATGAGGTAAATATTTTATAGGAAGGTAAATACTCACTTGATATTTTCTCTTTATTATGGAGGAGATTGACGAGGGCAAACTTAGAGGTGAAAAACTTGATCTTTCTATTGGACAACGTCAAAGTGGTGTATGTAAAGCTTTCCAGATTTAAAGAGCAAGAAATTGCTTTGTTGGGTTTCTTTCTCATAAGTGCTCTCTCTGTACGAACAATTACACTTAGTCTACTAATATCTCCTCCATATATCCATAAGGAAATATTTTTAATATCTCTTCAACATATCCATAAAGAAATATTTTTAAAACGACTTTTGAACTTGGAAAAATCTTCTGGAAAAAGCATAGTAGGAAAAAATGGTAGCCATTGCAAGGAATGCTTTCTTTGGATGGTAAAGATGTCTTCCATGGTCGATGACTTTTATTGGTCAAGCTTCATTGAAATATATATATATATATAATATATATAAATATCATATCATTGTAGTCATATATATATATTTTAAATTAATCTTTAATGTCTTTTAGTTCCATTTTTTATTTTCTTGTACACACACAAAAGTATGAAAATTAGGCAATGTTAGTTAATAATTATGAAGGAAAATGGAAAGGAGAACAATATTAGAATATTCGCATGTAAAGCATCACTTATATTTATAACATTTCATTAAAAATTTATAATGGTTATAAAAATTAGATTGAAATCAAATAAATTATATATAATATGAAGAAGTATATATGATGAATAATTTTAAGTAACAGCCGCTAAAAATGATAAACAATATAGATGAAAACTTAGAATATAAATTGTGGAGAGTTGAAACTTTAGACTTCCATATATGCCAACTTTCATATATATGCTCATATATAGAAGTTGCGCATATACGGAAGTTACCTTCCATATATGTGCAATGTCTTTATATACACATAGATATGAAAGCATTCATATACAAAAGTCACACATATAAAGAAATGAGAGTGAATATAGAAAAATAAACTTCTATATGTGTGCTTGCATATCTATGTGCATATATAAAAACTTCACATACACAAAGTCTCCCCTCACAAAACCTTACAAAACTTTCCTCCTTTGGAAGATGTGTTATGTATTTCCATTTGATCCCTCTTCCAAGGGCCCCTATTAGCACACAATCTCATACATCAGTGTTAGGTAGTGTTAGGTAGTACTCTTTGACCCCTTTCACCTCAGCGAATCATTACAAGTCACCCCGGACACCAACGTGGTGGCAACACCTCCACAGTGGTTTACCTAAAAACTATAAAATATTTATCTAAAAAAGAGACTTCAATTCTTAGTGATATGCATTAATCAACACCATAATATTTACTCAAACAAAACTATTTTTAATGCAAATTGTATAGGCATTTCAAGAATGACTAAGTGGGAGAGCATTAACAAGTTGTAATTTGAAGACCTTGAGGATATGATACTATTTTCAGGAGAAGACTTAACACAGACAAAGGTTGATGGGGACCCAATTGTAGTTATTCCATATTGTCGACTTGAGCGGAGATTAATTGAATGAATGTGCACCCACTGAATTTTTTCATAAGTCTCATCAAAGTAAAAAAAGTAGAGGATATCAAACAAACCTATTTTTAAACATATCTCGAGCACGCTATGTGAGTTTATATATTCTTATAATATATGTATAGTTTTTCAATATTCATAAATGTTATATCTAATTTGTTGTAATTTTTTTACATATAATTATTAGTGTGCATATGGTTTGGAGTCCAAAAAATAATTATGAGTGCATCCTTAGATCAAAAAATAAAGTACAATCGAGATGAAATTATTAAAGTTCGTTTCCATTGTCACTTCATTGTTTGACAACTTCAACTTAGACCAAATGATGATGTAATAATATATACTACATTTAGGCATATTGATAAATCCAATATTGTTTGTCATGGAAAAGATGAAATTAATAAGCCTACGAGATTTAGCTATGCACCACATTTAATAAGGGATATGTGATATAGTGTCCAACATTTCATTCAAAGAGGTTTTAATGTTTCAATGATATGGGACAAGTTCATCTCTGATGTGAAGGTTGGATCTCGTGAGTTATACACAGGGATATTTTGAGATACATACATGAAAAGGCAAGATATATTAAACATTTACTATGATACCATAAGGCTAGAGTATATTAAAGATAAAATCAATCCAAACAATGTAGAATGTTGGTATAAGGAACACCCTGAGAGTTTTTTCTTCTACCGGAAACAAGATTTTGTTGAAAACATCCCTTTTATCATATGCATACAAACAAAGTAGATGTGTTTAATGATGCTAAAATACTCTCACAATAATATTATCTCAATGGATTCAACATTTAGTACAAACAAGTAGCGGGTGAGTACACATTTATCCTAAATCTGATTCATTTATTCAACGTCATTTTAATGCATGTATCTTATATAAATATAATTATGTACATTGTTTGGAATGTTGTATCAACTTTACACCTTAATGGTTTTTTACAAACATTACAATGGGGTTCCAATAGCTTGGGTGATATCATCACACAATACTATAACTGGTATCTTTAAATAGATGTCAGTGTTATTTGTTGTTGAAAATAAATAGTGACCTTATTTGCATGCTCAAACCTACATCACAGATGATGCTACTCTTGAAATTGAAGAGTTAAGGTGATGTCTTTATTCTTTTTGTAAGAGACATACAAAATATTCTTAATGTATATTCTCTCTAAAAATTAAGTTATTCTAGGTCTTCGATCAAGTGTATAATATTATTATGTGCGTGGCATGTTTGTTGTGCATGGTTGAATAATTTTGGAAATAAAGTCCAAGAAAGGTAAATACAAATCCACATTTTTTGTGCTTTAGGAGAAATCACGAACATATGTCAAGATGATGAATCTATAAAAAGGGTAGTTGAAAGGTTCTTTGAAGAATTCAACGAACATAATTTTTTTTTTGGAATAGTCTAAAACCACTTGCTTAGCCAATGACAAAATATGTAAGTTTCTTGTAGGTGGTTTTAATGACCATTCTTTTCACATATGTAACATACATAATTCTTTGAAGGAATCTTCCATTGTTTAAATAAGGCTTTTGGCCTAGTAGATTGCTTATATCCTCTTTGCTTCTAGAATCTGTGAGATTTTTTATAATATTTTGGAGTCTGGAATGAATAATGTTGCCTAAATTGGACTATATTGTTCTTTTGTTTCTTTTTGCAGTCAAAATGATACATCTTTGCATAGATGTAACAATTTTTTGGATTAAACCCTAGTTGCTTAACATTTTTCTGAATTTTTTGGGGTAAATGGACTTTTTGGAGGGATTGTAGGATAATATCATGCATACTCGCTAATCACAGATTTCAATATGTAGTTTATTTATATCAATATATTCATGAACAAGGATTGGGATTCTTCTGGGCGTAGATGCAAGATGGTGTCTTAGATATGCAACATTGTCTGGATTAAGGGTCAGATACAAAAGATTCTGCATTGTGTAATAATATTTTGGAAGTTTTTTATGTTACATAATCATTGATACATATATAGCTTAGAAAAATGATCTATTGGTGGAGGATTCAAGCCATAACATTCTTTGGATAAGGCTTTAGATAGTACTTCTATAAGCCTATCAGAATCCATTATAACAATTTTATCATCATGTTTCAATCTATCTCACCACATTTTGACAAATCCTGTCAAACCCCATTTGATTCTTAAGGCCAATTCTTGCAACGAGAGATGTTTTTTGTATTGGAATTTTTATGTCAAAGCCCATGTGTTCAATGTTTGGATAATCATAAGAACATCATCCTTTGATTTTCAATCTAGATTAATCACTAGAGAAACATCTTGGTTTTCTTTGCTCCAAGTAGGATAATTTTTTTGTATTCAATGGAGCAAAAGGAACTTTAATTGAATCATATACATATTTGTGTTTACACCATTTCTTCCAAGCAGACTTGAGGGGTTTTTTACCTTATCTTGACCTGATTTTCTTGGAATTTTGATATCAAAATTTTCAAAGCCATTATGCTCTCTTTTCCTTGAAGATTCTCATTCTTTATGTTTTTTTCCTAACATTTTAATCTCACTAATATATGGAAGAAGCACATATACATAAGACTTGTGCATATACAAAAGTTGTATATATATGGAAGACAAGTTCATATAAGAAACTTGTGCATATACATAGATTGAAATTCCGCACAAATTCTGTATATGTGCATATCTTTCATATATGTAAAACTTCCATATATGCACATATCTTCCATATACGCACATATCTTTGGTATATTTGTAATTTTCGTATATGCATATATCTTCTATATAATCACATATAAGAAACAATGTACAACTTACATAATATGCATATACAACAACCTCCATATATGCACAACTTTTGTATATGTTCAACTTCTGTATATGCATATATACAGAAGTTGTGCACATATGGAAGATATATGCATATACGGAAGTTTTATATACATGGAAGGCAAAGTTGTGCACATGTATATGCATATAATGAAGATATGTGTATATATGAAAGTTGTGCATATACAGAAGATATGCACATATATAGAAGTTGTGTCTAACTAGATGATATGCGTGTATATGAAGGTTGCGCATCTTAGAAGTTGCACATATACGAAAGTTGTGTTGGAAATAATACTGAGAGGGCGGGGTGAATCAATATTAGCAAGTCAACAATATTTCATTTCCATATTCTATTTATATGCACTACTCCACTTAATGAAACTTACGTGTATACACAATTGTATATAAGGCAACTAACTTATACCCTATAAACTTATAATTTAGTTAATTCTTCATATGTTTATCTTTAATCCGTGCATCAAAACATTATAAATAGTAACTAGGAGCAGTCAAAACAAAATAGACAGTCAAAAACATGAACACAAGATATAAGGTGGAAACCCAATGTGGGTGAAAACCACTTGTTGCAATCGTCTCTATATTTATTTTAATAAGAAACTTCTTTTTACAATATTTTGTACTCGTACAGCCTTATACTAGTACGCAGGCTTCTACGTATAGAAAGCTACAACCTTCTCTCTTTCTCTAGCTTCTCCTGGAATGGAGCTACAACCCCCTAGCTCTTGTACTAGATGATGTACTAGTATGTAGGTGCTAACCTATAGAAGGCTACAACCTTCTCTTTTCTTCTAGGGACCACGTTTCATAAATTTTCAGACTGGATCCATCAATAACGTCAATCAAACATCAAATATATCTGCATCAACCAATCTCCTTTGCACCAACCAAAACTGAATCAAACAATCACTTCTCTAAATGTTGTAACCTGAATACAGTAACAGTAACCAGAACCCAAGCCAGAACCGACAACACTGCAACAACAATCAAAAGTAGCTAAAGCATATTTTATGAGGTGTACGCTACTTCAATGTGACAAACCTACGTGCATACAGACTTGTATCAAGGCAACCCTGTGTATACACACTTTTGAATTTCCAAACTGGCGTGTATATGTGCCTTTACTATAATGAACCTGCATATAGATATGTAAATGATGATTTAACCTTTACAATTATTCAAACATCAGTTATACCCAGATCATCATATTTAAAGATTATGACATGCACCAATTATTAAGATAAAAGATCAAAAACCACACAAAGATACTTCCCTTCAAGCCTTAAGATCTTGACCCATACATAGAACTTATCCTTCATCAAGCACTCAATTTCATCCTTCATTCAAGTCCAGTTGTGCACTTGTAATCTTGATCTTTCTCTTCATTAGATATTCAATTCATGAGTGCCTTTGCCTAATGATCTTCTCCTCCTTTTATAGTCTTAGGCCTTACTCAATACCATGGTCCAAAACCACTTAGAATCAATACCTTGGACCAAATACCTAGGGTCAACACGTCGGACAAGATACCTTGGACCAATACCATGGATCGCAATACCATGGACCAAATACCACGGACCAAAATCAAGTTTTCCAACTTGTACATGCCTTTTCTTTCATGAAAGTGTGTGCGTACACCATACGCACCTTTTGGTCTACGAACCCACGTGTACACATGGCTTGGTCAATGGGAACCTGCGTATACCTCTCTTTCTTCATTCTATGAGCCTGAACTATGATCTGTCATCTGTGAGAGTTGCCATCAAGGACAACTTCTATGTCATAGTGCCCAATCTGTGTCATAATTCCAACAAGTTGTGCATATATGAAAGAGATACAACTTTTATAAATGTGCATATTTTGTATTGCATATCTTCCATATATTAAATTTTTTTTTGTATATGCTCATACCCTCTATGTATGTACCTATACGAAATGTATGCACATATATCAAAGAAATTAATGTATAGATGTTGTGCATATATGGAAGACATACACATACACAAAATATGTGCATATACAAAGGTTGAAGTTTTGCACAACTTCTGTAAATGCACATATCTTTTGTATATGCACATATACTATGGAAGACATATACATATACAAAACCTGTGCATATACAGAGGTTGAATTTTTTTCACAACTTCTGTAAATGTGCATATCTTCTATGTATACACAACTTCAGTGTATGCACATATATTTTGTATATACACATACCTTGTGTATATGTGCAGTTTTCGTATATGCGCATATCTTCCATATATGCACAACTTCTGTATATGTTTAACATTCACATATGTTAGAAAATTATATATTACAGAGCAATGGAACACATAAAATATTGCAGAAATATAAACACAGAAAACACATAAAAAAAATAGAGACAGATATATGTGGTTCACCCAATCTGGGCTACGTATATATTACAGAGCAATGGAACACATAAAATATTGCAAAAATATAAACACATAAAACACATAAAACAAGGGAGACATAGATATACATGGTTCATCCATTTTGTGCTACGTCCACGGAGAAACAATGAGTCCTTCGTTTTATATTATCCAGCAAACTAAAGAGATACAACCTACAGCAAATCCACTGTAACACCCTCTTTGTTCTCAATCTCCTCTCTCTTCCTCATTTAGAATATAGATATACGTAGATGCAACACAATTCCCTCATATATAGTGAGGCGTTTCCTTCTAGGGCAAAAAAAACTAAATTAAAGATAACTACTACTGTCAGATCATCCACCTAATGAACGACCAAGATTGACTAGAAATTACTAGACCTTTATAAGGCAATTTTACATCTGTTTTTAGCTTCACGGACCCCCGCAAGGGTGACAAGTCTCCCCCTGCACCCCCCCACGTGGAGGGGTGTACAATTTTCCTGGCATATAGTAGAACCAACATTGTTTAGATCACATAATAATACTTTATCATTGAGGGAAATAAAACAAAGGTTCACTAAAACTTCTAAAAAACAAAATCTTAAGACTAGAAACTTCAACTTGGATTTGAGGAATTAATTGTTTCATCATGACTGGTATTATCCATGGGAAGAGTGGGACCCGTAGGAGGGTTCGTTAAATCCATAGAAGCAGGGTCTGAAATCCAACAACCTTCCACACAACCCAACTGAGAATCAATGTTGTTAAGACTAAGATGGTGATTGGACAATATGTGGTTAATATCTTCAATACTAAAAAAGAAGGTAAGTCTTTTCCAGCTTATCCTTAAACATGAATCAAAGAAATGTGTCAAGTTTTTGATGTAGAGGTAAAGCAAAAAGAAAAGAAAGTTTTTTCTTCCTAGAGTGACCCAAATTAGGAAGCCATTTGTGACGCTTCCCTACAATTTTTGATTCAAAACAATACCCTTTATCCACAAATTCTTAATCTTCCAATAAAAGAATTTCTTGAATAATCTCCAAAGGAATCGAATAAAAAAGGGTAGCTACCGAATCATAGGAAAATCATCGTGATCTTGGGACACCCACATAACCTAGACCACCACGACGCAACACCATTCTTTTTCTACGAGCCATAATGCTCACATCTAGCTGACACAACAAAGAATTAAAGGCTAACGCATGCAAAAAATAACAAGAAAAAGGTCTAACATTTGGTCCTTTGATATCAAACCATAATACCAACAAATCATACCCTAGACTCCAGCTCAAAGGTCCAAATTCAAGAAGAGTATTAAGCTTAGAGAAAAAAAGAGACATGTGAAACCAAAAAAGAGGCCTCCCTCCCAGCACACAGGTTTGTGCATAGTCCAATCCAAAACTCATATAAATCCAAATTCCATAGCCATATAAAAGCCCATGATGATAATAACTCCTCAAAGCACTAGCATATAAAATGACTACAGACAAGAAAAAAACCCTACTATTAGATGAAATATGCAAAAGGAACCAAGACAAGGAACTATGTTAAATAGTCGAGTGTCAGAACCAAGGAAATAAAAAACAGACCTTCACCCCTAACAAACTAAAACCAAACCAAAATATACCTCGGATTCCAACATCCAGAAACCAAGATTAGACAAGGGTAAGAAATACCTTGGAATTGGCTATCTGGTGAAGGTAGCTATGAAAAAAGCATCACCAACTCAAAATTTGGCCCAAATTGAGAATTATGTAGGTACAATACAAAGAACATCGACCCAAAAATGTTACCTCACCCATAAGCAGGATTGACCAAGAAAGTGATAAGCCAAAACCAACTCCTTTTAATCCAAAATCAACATCAATGTGTCACACCGCAACCTCCAAGTAACAAATCTAATACAAGGGAAAAATTGTAGCAAATGAATTAAAATGGATATGTTGACACCTAATCCTCTGCGATTGGGTGAATTTGGAATGTGAACAGTCATCAAGAAGATGAACTGAGCAATCACATTCTTGTATATAACAATAGCTACCTAATGAAATAAAAGAATCAGTTTTACTGCCTTTGGAGAGTTACTACCTGGCCTGACATGGTATCAGAGCCAGTTCTTAAAATAGTTGTAACTCCGTTCATTTCTGCTGTTGTCCTCTGTCGTTCTGACCTGAGCTCTATCCTCAGACGCCTCTGTCATTCTGCCACACCTACACTGCCCTGAATTCACTCAGAATTGAAAATCGTTCCAGCGCCTCTAGGCTCTGTCCATTAACACATCTGTCCATTGAGCTTTCGATGCCAAAGATCTGTTGTGGTGGTTGAAGGGAAAGCGACTACTGTTTGAGGGGACTCGAAAAGATGATATTGTTCAACTCATCTTTGGACTCTGAAAATTAAATCTAGGTTTCTCAAGGTTCCTACTTCTGTTTTGTGAATATGATGTATTTATCTAGACTTGTGCAGCGGATTCGTGGTCATGGCCTTGTAATCTTGTTTTTTTTTATACCCATTTGAATGAAACCTCGATCTGAGGTATGCTTGCCTTTTATTTGCATAAATAGGTACCATGATAGAGCCATTGTAACCTGGAAGCCACTGTTATCACTGCATTACCTGTATTGACAGTGAGTGAGGCATACTCTAGTGTAAAGAATCGCTCCAAAGATTTAAAAATTGTTGTTGAAAAATACTTCCGGCGTAGTGGGGGAACAGTAAATGTTGGAAGTTGATATTTGATCTGCTATCTGCTAACCCCTGCATTGTTTGAATCAAGCATTTTTCTAGTTCTTCGAACCGCGACATATTGTCCACCTCTCAAAATTGCTTGCCATCATTAAGTTTAGGTGATTCCGTTCCGCGGAAGTTTGGGCAGACCCATGAGCTAGGCTAGTGTATTATCCGCCATCCTTACTGGATGCTATATTCTTCTGAGACCGCCCAGCAATGGCCTGACATGGTAGACGGTGTAACTGACATGGTAGACGGTGTAATTGATCTCAGATTCGCCACTAATACCATGTCCCGCGGATGTTTGGGCAACATTTAGCAGAAAGCTCTCAAAAAGAGTCAAGGGATCTCTAACTTGAATGGTTCATGAGGCACAATACTTGCTAAGGTTTTGCAAATGGGGTAGCAAGCTAAGTGGGCTTGATTGTGGAAAAACTCCACA
>APFE030576296.1:0-12970 GCA_000404065.3 Pinus taeda | reverse complement strand
CCCCTCCACGGTAACATCCTTGGAGGTAAGCACCAAGTACACAGCATTATTGTCCAATAGAGGCAGAGCTCCTGAGTTGATGGCACCTTTAACTAGAGCGGCGATGTCGGCTCTCTTGAGTGACTTGCCAAGGGAATAGTCTTTCTCCACCACCTGCTTTCCCAGCATTGCAATGCTATTACTGGTGGTGGTGGCGGCGGTGCTGGAGAGCTTGCCCTTGGCCTTAGCCTTGTTGTTGTAGTTGTGGGTGGTATTCCACCAAGCAGACACAGAGAGCTTATTTGCTTCTGCTCCGAGAGAGAGAGACTGCAGAAAGTTCCCCACAATGGAACGCTGAGCAGGGCTGAATTTCCCATACCAAATCAAATGGACATTCAAGGAGCCTGGCTTAGTCGTGAGCAACGGACCATTGTGATATGTCAATATCACCTCTGGCTGTTCCACCAAACTGCCCAACTTCCTGGAATGCCCTGCTGGCCGAATAACATGAGCAGTTGCCGACAATGACATCGATATGTTTGCAACAATCATAGAGGAGATCAGTATGTAGAAGAATTTGGCAACCTTGTGAGGGCATAGACCAGCCACTTCCAGAGACAGCAATTGAGATTGATAGAGCCAAATAATCGATCCAGATACGACGATGGAGGAAGGAGTTGCAGTAAGAAGGAAGAAGATGTGGTATGTAAAATTAGATGAGATGAGAGATTTAAACAGAGGATGAGGAAGCGGCGGCCGCCGAGAGATGAGATAGAGATAGAGACGGAACTGGGAACGATGGACAGCGAGGATTGATGGTGGCAGTGCCTACGTGGTGTGAAGTAGATGCTGCCTCGCAATTTCCTCAATCCCTCATAGTTGTGCATGGTTGTGCGTCTGTGTATGCTCCAGCTGGACTTCGTTGGCCACAAGTATACAAAAGCCTCGTCCACGTGCAACGAATCAATAATTGGTTAATATCAAGTATTTTCCGGCCTTAATCACAATTTATTTTTTTTTAAATCAAAATCGTTTCGAAAGGAAAAGAATTTAACTTTTTTTTTTTGCATTTTTGGCATTATGAAAATTTTTTGACAGACAATTTACACGTCAAATTCCCTGCCGTGACAGAGCATAGGGTTTGTTCGAAGTGCTCCTATTATTAAAAATGCCCATCATCTCCTATTACGCATTTGGGATAGCTTGACTGGACAATGACTTTAACTGTAGAATAACATCAAATGTTAAAACTGCCAAAGCTCTGAATAGGGTTAAATTGAACAACAGAGTTAATTGTAAATTCAAAACCTGCTGTTGTCACTCACCAAAATGGATGGCGAGTCGCTCGCACGCGAGCTCGTAGGCGGGTGTCCTCAAACGATGGCAGACATTAGCATTAAACTGGAGGTCGTGTGATGCATAATGTTCGCGTATCGCATACTTTGATTGTATTCAAATAGACTGATATATATGATGCTTCGTGTCATGCGCTGAAACAACAAAACACAAAGCAATGGAGTGGCACCGCATTTATGGATGATAAAATATACCCCTTTTCATCATGAAATCGCGACTGTCTTTGATGAAGCGCAGAAAAGCAGGAGTCACGGGCCAGGTAAGGGGGTCAATGTCGGCGACTGATTAAATATCACACTCGATGCGCCTTCCTACAAGCCCCACTAGATACGGTGGATGGCAGCGTGAAGGCACATGGGAAGCCTCCCTTAATGGAAGGCACATGGGAAGCCTCCCTCAATGGCAACCAGAAGAATAAGGGAACTGATGGTGAGCAGCGATCTTCGTGCGATCAAAAATTTCAAAGGCTTTAACCAAACGACCTGTCGAAGCGTGAGGATATATATCAGTCATTGGATAATGTTAACCATACAAAACATCGAAGTTTAACATAGATGTTACATGTTACAACATCTCTCAAAGCATAATCGTACTTCAACAAGCTGACTACGTCATTTTGCGAAATCGTTGCTCAATCAATTGATTTCTTTCCACTCATCAAATGTCGTTAGTCTTTAATGCACCATCAAACCTAAATACATCTCGTAAAGAGATCAATAAAACGGACGGTTTCAAATACATTTGTACGGGAACTAGAAACTACCACATGAACTACGGAAAAATATATCGACATCTCATGAAAATCTGAGTTGCATAACAACAAATTTAACATTAATATTTATGGATGCAAATTTTGTTGAAATGTGGTTATTTAATATTAATATTTATGGTTGAAAACTTTGTTGAAGTGTGGTAATCTTTATTTCGGTGTTTTTAGAGTGGAAAAAGTGGATGAATCAACATACAGGACCATTTTTACTAACAATACCTAATTTGATAAATCAAGGTTTTAAACCTTCTCCAAGCATTTTGAGGTAAAACTTTGTTGCTTTAGCACTGCACATTTTTTTTCATATGAGATCTTTCCAACTGCACAAGAATCACTGCAATTGGAGTCTGTATGCAAAAGTTATGCCACTCAATTGACCTTCATGTTTTCACCACCACAATTCTAGAGGATAACAGGTCAATCCTCATTATTGATGGAAAAAGGGCTAGTCACATGATTATGATGAAGAGAACTCTAGAAGAGTCCATGTTGTAACTATGTTTAACTGTTGAGGTAGTCAAACCTAACTACCAGTAGGTTATGAGCCACTAGAAGAAAAAGGGGTTCCATTCTTTCAAATGCATTTGTTCCATAGATGAGAAAAAATAGCCTAGAGAGATAGGAGATAGAGCACATAAAAAGGATTTGTGCATTCTAGTAACCCACAAGCCACATGCAATAATCCTTTGTACTCTCATCCATTTTTTATTCAAAGAAAGAAAGTAAAGTGACCCCACCTTCCAACTGGGTTTTCTCATGAAAGGGTTTCTCAGGTAATATCTTGTGTCAATCATGGCTCATGAGTTTTTATTTCATTGTTCTTTATTTTCTTCATAATTTTAATTTGCATACATACACAATTAATCTTAACCTATGGATCCATAAATCCAAAGAAAAATAAAACCCTAATAGTTTAAATTTCGGATGCTCAAAATATAGTTTTATGAGATCTATTGTCTTGAACTATCTGGAGGAATATCCACGACATTTTACACATCGAAAGAATGTACACTTTATTGTCATGCGTTGTATCACAAGGATGTAAAGTTTATTGTAATGTAATGTGTGCATAGATGCAAACTTTGTAACTATGCACTACACTTCATGTTAGACTATGATTCAAAATGTTTAATGATGGTTTGACCATAGTTGAATAGTTTGGCCATTGTTAACCATGGTTGGTCATGGCCAACCATGGACAAATATTAAACATGGTTTAATATTGGTGTTTTATTCACATAATTTCCATATTGTTGTAATAGGACAAGCCATTTTCAAATTATCATTTCATTATAGGTATAATAGGCGTAACATCCATGTCGATGCTTGATATATGTAAGATTGAAATGGATCTATGTAGATTAATAACAAAGTCATTGTTTTACAAGTGGAGCAAGAAAATAATCCATTGGAGTTATGGTATAGAGACAACTTGGAGCAATTGTTTTAATGATGGCATAGGTTCAAATGTGGGTAGGCCATGCCCCTCCCCTACATGGCATTTTTTTGATATGGTTATTGATTGATGATGTAACATTGCGCACATTCTTTGTATGCCATTGGAAACAACAGATGAAACCTGATTTAATAACTTGTGTAATTGGAATAAATGGTACATAGACTATCTTCTAAATTGTTTCATTTACATCTTCAATCTTTATTAATTAGATTTGAAATCCATCTCTAAAGCCAATATTCCATTGTTCTCCATAGATACAAGAAGAATTGCTTCATTGAAAAGAGTTACATTTAGAATTGGTAGGTGGACTATTAAACACAAGAAAATTCATCACAACAAATCTATAATAGGGTTAATTGTGAAGGTGATTTCTTTGAAAATTTTAGCAAGTGGAGAGCATGGTAGCTCCATCACCCACACCACTTATGTCAATCACTTCACATTGATATCCCCAGTGTTGGTAGAGCTTCAAAATATACAAATGTGTGTGTGTGTGTGTGTGTGTGTGTGTGTGTGTGTTTCCCATGCCTTTATTCACACTTTGTCTTTGCATGTAAAATTGAGGCATATTGTTGCCATATATTCTTGCGAATTATTCTTATAAATTGTTTGAAGAGTGAATTAGAATAATTAACCACCTATAATGGAAATAAAACCCTCAACTTAGGTTATGTTGAAAATAGCAACAAGAAATGCTATAAATAGAAGTGTTAAAAATAGCACTGTTATAAATAGCATTTCAGGATACCTTCCTATTTTAGTTAGTCCCTGAACTAAAATAGAGAAGTAAAATTCGAGTTTGTTCTTAGCAATTGTTTGATTAATAATTAATTAATTCATCTTGAGTTAATTAGTTGGAGAAAATCAAACATGAAGTCTATGTGAAGACATGCAACAGTTTATCCATTGATTGAGGAATTTATCCCTTAGTTAAGGAGATGAGGATGAGTTGTACTTCGAGTTGTAATTAGTTAGCTCAATTATCTGAGTTAAGTCCAGTTAGATTAGTTCTAACAGTTTGTAGAATTAATTGTGAGTTCAGTTAGTTAATGCATGCATGCATGTAACTACTGCACTTCAGATAACTGAATATTGTCTCATAAATAACTCATGCATGTCAGTTCAGTCAGAGACCCAGTTGAGATAAGATGGTGGGATAGTGTGCTATTAGTTGCAGGAATATTCCTTGGTGGATATCTATTGCATGTAGAAGGAATTCATTCCTTAGAGATTGCGTAGTTACTTCTTCAGTTTAGTGAGTGTGTGATGAGGCCAATTCACATATGTGGCATCATTGGACCCCAAGAAAAATTGCGCAAGGAAATAGGAGGCTTGGAGGGCTGAGGAAAGGCATATGTGTTGTCTATTCAGTCTGTGAGTTGTATTGTTCGATTACAGAGAGAACGATAGCTTGTGAACTGATTCTTTATGTAATCTGAACATATTTCCACCTGTATGATATTACAGAGGTCGGGGTTTTAGGATGAGGCTTTCCCCATAGTATTCTTCTGTGTTCATGTGTGATTGCTTTCTCATTCCCAGTTATATGTGTTCTATTTGATCTTTCTCATATTCGATTAAGCTTCCACAAAGTTTGTTGTAGAAATAGATCTTGTATTTTGCTTTAGTATATTGCATGATTTGTTGATCTACAGTGGGAAAATCTACATGGTATCAGAGTAAAGTTGATCAAAGGAGAGAACTGTATACAAGAAGCGAGAAGTTTGAAGTTTGAGGTTCTTGAATATAGAAATTGAGTTCTTATCACATCTCAATTTCACCAATGGCGATCAACGGTTTAAGACTCGAGTATGCCCTTGATGGTAGCTCGAATTATATAGCTTGGAAGGATTGCATGGAAGTAGTCTTAGAGGATAATGGTCTAAAGGACTTCATTGATCAAGAAGTCCCCAAGCCCGCAGCAGCTAATGCTACAGAATTGGCGAAATGGAAGAAATGTGTGGCTAGAGCAAGGAGAATCCTTCTGGAGGGAGTTCGAGACCACATAGTCTCGAGTCTCCATGGGAAGGAGACTCCATTTTCGATGTGGAAAACATTGAAAGATCTATATTAGAACAATAGCGATCAGAGGAAGTTGTCGCTGAAAGACAAGCTTCGGAAAATCAAGTGTGAAAAGGGCGACACGATCTCTACATATCTGAACAAGCTCACCATCTGCAGGGATGAGCTTGGAAGTGTAGGGATCACGACAGCAGATGATGACATGGTGAGTCTTGTGCTCCTTGGTCTTCCTAAGAGCTAGCATAGCTACCAAGACTCGGTAAACGGAAGAGAAAAACTGCCAGAATTGGAATGAATTTGGTCGGATTTGATGCAGGAGGAGATAAGAAGAAGCACCAGAAATGGATCCTCATCAAAGAAAGATGATGAGGACAATCTAGCCTTAGCGAGTAAGGCAAGGAAGGGGAAAGGTAAGGCGTCCCAATCCAAACCCAGTTCTTCCCATGGTGGGAAGAAGTTTGACAAATCAAAAGTGTGATGCTTTCATTATCATGAAGTGGGCCATTATGCTACGAATTGTCCACAAAAGAAATCCAAGAAGGGATCCTCGAAGGGATCTGATGGTAAGGAACTGGCCTCATAGTTTGAGTTGGATTTCTCTCTTATCACATGCATGGTTTCATCCATGGTGGGATGTGTTTGGTACCTGGACAGTGGAGCTTCATTCCACATGTCAGGTGAAAAGAATCTTTTTAGTACCTTGGAGGAGAAGGATCTCTAGATGCGGATCGAGATGGCTGATGATGGAAAGTACCGTGCTTCAGGTGAAGGTACAATTTTGTTTTAGAGGGACCATGGAGCTCCCCTCACCCTCATTGATGTAAAGTATGTACCAAGTCTGAAGAAGAATCTTTTGTCCTTTGCTATGCTAGAAGATAAAGTCTATGATGTAGTCTCTAGTAAAGGAAAAGTATTTCTGAGGCATATCGACAATGGACAGACCAAGAGGATAGGGATTCGAGTTAAGAATCTCTACAAGCTGGAGATAGACAACTGTGCTACATTAAGTTCCAAAGCATAGATGGTGCAGACCAAGATGTTGGCGAGCTATGGCATAGAAGATTGGGCCACTTGCACCATGGAGACCTGAAGATCATACAGTAGATTTATACCAAACTTCCCAAGGGAAAACTGGAGCAGACAGATACATGCAGAGGTTGTACCTTGGGTAAGTATGCGAAATCTTCCTTTCCGGATCGAGACAGTAGAGCTGGAGCAATCCTGGAGCGAGTTCACTTAAATGTTTATAGACCATTCTCTACAGCCTCCACTGCTAAACAAAGGTACTTGTTATTTTTATTTATGATTTTTCTCGTAGATGTTGGATCTACTTTATGCAAAAGAAGGATCGAAACTTCTTGAGGTTTTGAGAGTTTAAAGCCTTGGCAGAGAAATAATCTGAAAAAAATAAAATAAAAGCCTTGCATAGTGACAATGGTGGAGAGTATGTCTCCCAACAGTTTAACGACTTCTGCGCTGCAGAAGGAATTAAACGGGATTTGACGGCACCCCATAACCCACAGCAGAATGGGGTGGCTGAAAGGAAGAACAGATCAATTGTGGGAGCATCTCGAGTGATGTTGCATGACCAAATCCTACCAGTGCATTTGTGGGCTAAGGCATGCAGTACAGTAGTATACTTACATAACAGAAGCCAACACCGTATACAGGGAATAAAAACACCTATGGAGGCCTTTTCTAGGAAACGACCAGATGTGAGCCACTTATGAATCTTTGGATCATCAGTTTACTGGCATGTGACCAAAGATGCTCGAAAGAAGCTAGATCCAACAGCTGAGTTGGGAATACTTGTGGGGTACACGGATACACCCCACAACTATCGGGTGTTCCTGCCTACTAGTCAGAGGACAGTGGTACGCAGGGATCTAAAGTTCGACGAGCAGAAATCCATGCGAGTATCACTTGAGAGGGAGCTCAAGTTGCATGCAGATGAGGAAATTTCAATTCCTAAGGAGGAGGAGCCTCAGAATGATGCAGAGCAATCACATGTAGAGGATTCGGGAGTGGAGACATCCACTCATGCTGAGTCTTCCAGAGATGGGTAGAAACGCTTAAGGGAAGCTGACAAGTTGATGTTGGATGCGCGAGAGAATGTGGGACAACCATCTTCTGAGTGCAGATAGAGGAGGTTGCCTGATTGGTACAGTGGTTACATGGCCGTGGTTGGGGAGTGTGTAGATTCTTAGCCTTCTTCATTCGAGGAGGAAGTGCAGCAACTAGTCTGAGTTGATGCAATGGTGGAGGAGTATGACTCCATCGTGCGGAACTATGTTTGGGATGTTGTTCCAAGACCTCGACACAAGTCAGTGGTGAGTTCCAGATGGATTTACAAGGTAAAGCAGGCAACTGATGGCAGTGTTGAGAAACATAAGACAAGATTTGTTTCCTATGGTTTCTCACAGGTCGAGGGGATTGACTACGATGAGACCTTTGCTCCTGTAGCAAGGTACTCATCTATTAGATCGATGTTGGCACTATCAGCTCAGATGGGTTGGAGGATCCATCTGATGGACGTGAAGATAGCATTCCTCAATGGGAATATTGAGGAGGAGGTGTACATTGAGCAACTAGAAGGTTTTGAGACATTCGATCGTGAGTCGCATGTGTGCCGACTCAGGAGGGATCTGCATGGGCTAAAGCAAGCACCCCGTGCTTGGTATACCAGGATCAAAATCTATTTCACTGGGTTGGGCTTCACCAAGAGTGAAGTAGATGCGAACCTTTACCACATCATGGTAGAAGGTAAGCCATTGATCATTGTCCTTTATGTTGATGATCTGATTTTGACAGGTCATGATCAGTTGATCCAGTCTTAGAAGGAGGATGTTGCAAGAGAGTTTGAAATGAAAGACATGGGTCTTATGCACTAATTTCTAGGCATGGAAGTGTGGCAGATAGATGGAGAAGCTTTTTTGTCTCAAGGCAAGTATGCCAATGAGATCCTCAAGCTGTTCCATATGGAGAAGTGCAAACCCATGCAGACTCCTCTAGCTGGGAATTGGAGGAAGGAGGATGCTATTTCAGGTGAGGTAGTAGCTGCTACTATTTATCAATAGCCGGTGGGTTCACTTATGTATTTGGTGAAAACACGACTCGACTTATGCTTTGCAGTGAACCAACTGAGTCAAGCTATGGTTCAACCTACCAAGCTATTTTGGAAGGCAGCGAAGCATGTGCTGAGATACCTCATAGGCACATCTCAGTATGGTTTGTGATACAGATGGATAGAGGGAGTGAAGCTTTAGGGCTTCACAGATGCGGATTGGGCAGGGAGTCCATCAGACCAGAAGAGCACTTCTGGAGGAATCTTCAATCTTGGTTCAGCGGCAGTTTCCTGGTACATCAGGAAATAGAGATCATTTGCACTTAGCTTCTCAGAGGCTGAATACATGGTTGCTAGTCAGGCTGCATGTGAGGCCATTTGGATGCGGAAGATTCTAGTGGGATTTTTTGGTCAAAGGATGGATTAGTGATCTACTGCAATAATCAGAGTTGTATCAAACTCTCTAAGAATCCAGTGTTTCATGATAGGTCCAAGCACATTGATATCCAGTATCACCATCTTCAAGACTGTGTCGTCAAGAGGATCATGTTGTTGTTGTATGTTTCGACCAAGGAACAAGATGTAGATATTTTGACAATGGCATTGTCAAAATGCGAGTTCGAGTTCCACACAGACAGGATTGGGGTTACTGATAATCCCTTTCTTGTTGAGAGGGAGTGTTGAAAATAGAAACAAGAAATGCTATAAATAGAAGTGCTAAAAATAACACTACTATAAATAGCATTTCAGGATACCTTCCTATTTTAGTTAGTCCTTGAACTAAAATAGAGAAGTAAAATTCGAATTTGTTCTTAGCAGTTATTTGATTAATGATTAATTAATTCATCTTGAGTTAATTAGTTGGAGAAAATCAAACATGAAGTCTATGTGAAGACATGCAACAATTTCTCCATTGATTGAGGAATTTATCCCTTGGTTAAGGAGATGAGGATGAGTTGTACTTTGAGTTGTAATTAGTTAGCTCAGTTATCTGAGTTAAGTCTAGATAGATTAGTTTTAACAGTTTGTAGAATTAATTGTGAGTTCAGTTAGTTAATGCATGCATGCATGTAACTGCTGCACTTCAGATAACTGAATATTGTCTCATAAATAACTCATGCATGTCAGTCTAGTCAGAGACCCAGTTGAGATCAAATGGTGGGACAATGTACTATTAGTTAGAGGAATATTCCTTGGTGGATATCTCTTGCATGCAGAAGGAATTCATTGCTTAGAGATTGTGTAGTTACTTCTTCAGTTTAGTGAGTGTGTGATGAGGCCAATTCACACAGGTGGCATCATTGGACCCCAAGAAAAACTGCGCAAGTAAATGGGAGGCTTAGAGGGCTGAGGAAAGGCATATGTGTTGTCTATTTAGTGTATGAGCTATATTGTTCGATTGTAGAGAAAGCAGGATAGATTGTGAGCTGATTCTTTATGTAATCTGAACATATTTCCACTTGTATGATATTACAGAGATCAGGATTTTAGGCTGAGGCTTTCCCCAGAGTATTCTTCTGTGTTCATGCGTGATTGCTTTCTCATTCTCAGTTATAAGTGTTCTATTTGATCTTGCTCATATTTGATTAAGCTTCCGCAAAGTTTGTTGTGAATTAGATCTTGTATTTTTCTTTAGTATTTTGCATAATTTGTTGATCTACAGTGGGAAAATCTACAGGCTATTTAGAGACATGTGTGTGTGTGTGGGTGCACACACACACACAAAGAAACATTTGTATCCAAATAGCATGCACACACACAAACACATTTGTATCCAAATAGCCTAATGTTAGGGTTTTATTTCAATTATAAGTGGTTAATTATTCTAATTCACTCTTCAAGAAATTTATAAGAATAATTCGCAAGAATATATGGCATTAATATGCTTCAATTTTACATGCAAAGACGAAGTGTGAATCGAGGCATGGGAAACTCTAGGGCCCATCCTTAGAATTGATCCACTTTTATGACTCATCTCCCATTTAGGGGGCTTAGGGGCAAGGCCATTGAAATGAATGATGAGTACCACCCTATTGGTAATCAAAAAAGTTTGAAAATTTTGGTTGAGCTAAAAAAGCGTTAGGATGACATCCACTTCCATAAGAGGTTAAAAAGTCCATGTGGGTAGTAAAGGTTTTCCCGGTGGGTTTTTAACAAGACCAAAGCCAATGGCATGCTAACATATCATATTATGACATAGATTTCTAGGGGAAACACCTTATCGAATAATAATTTTCACTAATTGAAAGTGTTTCTCAAATTTGGGTGGAGGAGGAAATAGGAACTAGACACTAAACCATTCTTGGATTGAAAAGCATTTCGATTAGTTTCTTGAATTTATTAAGCATATGATCTTTAATAGTAACAAACATGCAATCTAAGACATACAAATATGATTTTACCAAACAATATCATTGACCTATTGCAATGGCCCTTTGTTAAAACTAGTACCTTTGTCTTATCTTTATCTTGTACACCTATGTTAGCTAATCAAAGTTTTCAAGATATTAGAAATATCAAAATTTTATATTTTAGATTATTCTACTAGTTTCCTTGGTTCTATACAAGTCACTAAGTAGAAAGAAAAAAAGAAGAAATAACTTGTATTTATGTTAATTAATGACTAAATAAAGGTGAATGGGGCTTGAGTATAAATTATTGTAGATGAAAGAGTTGTCAACTTCACATATGGGAACATCAAGGAATTCTAAATTGTTTCTTCATCACAATTTGTTTATGAGCTATACACATCATTCTTGGTAACTAAAGTGATGCAACAACTTGTAAGACACCACAGAAATACGAACTTTCTACATAGCATGGGCTCCATGATTATGATCAACCTTTCAAGCCCTTTACACCTTTGGAATGAATGGTGAGGACCATCTCAATGGTCATCTAATAAATCCAATGGTTGCAGCTGACATAGGATGGGTAGCCTTTGGAAAAAAATTGATCATTTTATTGAAAGAGGAATTTAAATAGGAAACATACCAATTTTCATAAATTGCATAGGACATGATGTAAAGAAGACTATTTCTAGTCTTCTCTAGTATAACCTCACTAAATGTCATGAGTTGAACATTTTCTTCAACGAGAACATGTCAGAGTTAGATGATCAAAGATAGTATGAGTGTTGTTTGACAAGAGGAAGGGAAGTGACCAGGAGAGGGTGATCTAGAGTCAAAAAAAGGTGGAGGATCAGGGGGAAGGGAAAGTGGAAGGTTTGAGGGGGAGACGGGTAGAGGAGGAGAGGGCGGGTGGATAAGAGGGGACTAGATAGGGGGAGGGGAGGAGGAGAGGGATGGTGGAGGGAAAGGAAGGGGGAACTAAACAAATCCGAAATGTGATAAATTTGGGAGAAAATCATTAAAATGGGAAACTATGAAGACTCACGAAAAATAAAAGAAACCTCCAGTAGAGTAAAAGGGATCAGGGTGAGAGTGTCCATACCCACAAAAGGAGGGAGATATGTTATAGATGAAGAGTTGCAAGCTGGAAAATGTGTTTCCTTAGATGGAGGAAGTGCTTATGCCGCATGTGAGATGTGTTGTGGGTCTACCTACTCCTTGTCGATGTGAGTTCATTCCATTCTAGTGGCAAGGAGGCCTCCTATATTAGGTTTTATGTTTGGGGAGCCACATCTCCTGCCAGTGGTTAGAATGGTTCCATGAGAGCATGTTCCCCAGATATAGTGCTTCGAGGTGTTCTAGTGTTTTTTACCCGTTGTTCGGTTATCTTTTGAGAAGAACAGTTGAAGCCAATATGTCTATAAAATCTGCAACGTATATGTCTATAAATTTAACATAAATTATGTATATCCGCGCCTTCCATATATGCATAACATTTTTATATATGCATCTACTGTATATGTGAAACTTCCATATATATGCATATATGGAAGCTACGTATATACAAAAGTTGTGCACAACTTCAACCTCCGTATATCTGTAGCCTCTATATATGTGCGAGTTTCGTATATGTGAATATCTTCTGTATATGTGCAACTTTGGTATATGCACATACACGAAATTTGTGCATATACAAAAGATATATGCATATACGAAAGATATTCGATACAGAAGATGTGCATATATAGAAGTTGTGTGAATAATGTATATGCATATTTTTTGTATATGCACATATCTTCTGTATATGCACAACTTCCGTATATGTGCATATATTATGTATATGCACTTCTTCAATATATGTGCATATCTTCCATATATGTACATGTTTAGAAGTTGCACATATACATAAGTTAGACATATACGGAGGATATGTGCATATACAAAAGATATGTGCATATATAGAAGTCATG
>APFE030576289.1:0-26522 GCA_000404065.3 Pinus taeda | reverse complement strand
CAAATTCAATATACAGAAATTGCGCATATATGGAAACTGGGCATATACGGAAGATTTGTGCATATCTTCCGTATATGCACAGTTTCCGTATATGCGCAAATCTTCCGTATATGCCCAGTTTCCGTATATGCGCACATCTTCCGTATATGCACAGTTTCCGTATATGCACAATTTCCATATACATAAATTGCGCATATACGGAAACTGGGCTATACGGAAGATGTGCGCATATACGGAAACTGGGCATATATAGAAGATATACGCGTGTCTTCCGTATATGCACAGTTTCCATATATGCGCAATTTCTGTATATGGAATTTGCGCATCTACGATGCAGATACATGAACAATGTGCATATACGGAAGACACGCACATACGATGTAGAAGCATAAACGAAGATGTGTACAAATTCCATATACAGAAATTGCGCATATACGAAAACTGGGCATATACGGAAGATTTGTGCATATCTTCCGTATATGCCCAGTTTCCATATATGCGCACATATTCCGTATATGCCCAGTTTCCGTATATGCGCACATCTTTCGTATATGCACGGTTTCCGTATATGCGCAATTTATGTATATGGAATTTTCGCATATACGATGCAGAAGCATAAACGAAGATGTGTACAAATTCCATATCTTGAAATTGCGCATATACGGAAACGGTGCATATATGGAAGACGCGCACATCTTCCGTATATGCCCAGTTTCCATATATGTGCAAATTCCATATACATAAATTGCGCATATACGGAAATTGTCCATATACGGAAGATGTGCGCATATATGGAAACTGGGCATATATGGAAGATGTGCGCATCTACAGAAACTGGGCATATACGGAAGATATGCACGTGTCTTCCGTATATGCATAGTTTCCGTATATGCGCAATTTCTGTATATGGAATTTGCGCATATACGGAAACTGGGCATATACGGAAGATGTGCGCGTCTTCCGTATATGCACCGTTTCCGTATATGCGCAATTTCAAGATATGGAATTTGTACACATCTTCGTTTATGCTTTTGTATCGTATATGCGCAAATTCTGTATACATAAATTGCGCATATACGAAAACTGTGCATATACGTTAGATGTGCACATATACGGAAATTGGGCATATACGGAAAATATTAATTTTCCAAAAACCAATCACTATGCCTCATGCCACATCACAATAACATATCATTTACCACATGAATAGGCCACGTCATTCTACATCAATGCCATGACTACCTCTTGTCAGTTCCACATTAGCCTCTACCACATCAGGAGAGGGCCCTTATTATGGTTAGTGGTATTGATAGGAGAATCCCAATAGGAGTGTCCAAACCTCCCAATAGCTAGATACCCAACACCCTAATGGCCCGTTAACCTAATTGATCATTTAATGGCTCTTGAATTTTCACATATCCATTAACTTATAAACAAAGTGGGTTTTCTTAGCATCGAGATTTTTCCACTCAATAGGCTCTAAGGTGCTCTCTTGATCACCAAAAGATGAAAAGTTAACATCTAATAATTGATGGCTCCATATACCACTTTCATTTGGCTCTTGGTCTTGGCACCTATGTTCTCCATGTGACCATGGGTAGAGGAAAATGACCTCCAAAACCCAAAATTTAAAAACTTTTTCCAATCCGGTATACAATTGTCCTTTGATGGTTTCAAACTTTCCTTAGTTAACGACTTGTTAGATTATGTATGCATTGAGAGTTTGGAAATACATATAGTATGTATACTCCACACACTTGATACATAATACCCCAGTGCTATGTTATCTTACCTATTAGCTTAATCCTACTTCCTGTTAATTGGTTATTCATAGTCATCTTATTAGTTTTAAGGCCAAGGACTAGTGTTAAAACCTCAATCCCTAAATTTCCAGGGAACCACCAAAGCAAAAGGGAAATTCCACCTTGAATTTATTTGTAGCTAAAAAATGTAAGTGGGGTTTGATCCCCAAATTTATTATAAACAAGGCATGATTACAAAGGGGAATTATTAGCCTATCCTAAGAGAATAAATACTTGTCAAGGGGGGAATTAGACATAATTTCCTCTTTTGAGGCCTTTACAACTACTCTCTCTTAAACCAAAGAAACCTTACAATTGATCAACATTTTGAACAAGTGTACATCATGGTTATTTAATCCTCCAGCTGGCTTAGTAGAGGCTAAACATGACCTTCATTTCAAGCTCATTTAAGCTCTTCAATCACTTTAGGTCATTTAAGAACTTTCCACTAGTTCAATAGTTTTTTTGTAATATCTATAATACTTTGCTTTAAGTGTCTCGAGAAGACTCCTTCTTTGGGTCTCCACTCTGAAATCAATATTCGAATATTGCATCTAAGTACACATCAATAAAGGACCTTATACTCCACAAAATAGGCTCAATGCTTTTCTTCCTTGCCTAAGGGTGACCAAGCTTTTGTCTAAGACTCCTTAGGTGTTTTTTGCAACCAACCAGCCATTCTAGTTTTTCAACCAACTAAGGAGATTGATTTCCCTACCTCCTCAACCATATCTCTTCTTTGATTAAGGCATGTAATAGTTAAGAAATTTTAACAATAATTAGGACTATAAATATATCAATCTTATTCTCAGAGGTACATCATAGGAACACATGAAAATATATGAGAAAGCATATGAACATTACAAAGCCACAACAACCATTAAATCCATATGTATTCTCTCATATATGCATCATTGGTAGATTTACAAGTTTATGTCATAAACAAGCAACACACAAAATATGATATCCATTCAATAGACAAGTTCACAGATGTACAATTTATCAACATAATTTCCATTTCATTCATTATGGTTTACATTACAATTTTAAGTCCATAAGGGAACCTATCTTATTACAAACAAATGTTTCCTGCAACTAATGAAGGAAGATCCATGTTCACCCCAATATAGGCTCAGTTGCACTATAATATTTCTCGTGGCTGGCCATCCATAAGCCAAAACATGAATCCATGAAGGAAGTTTTCTCAACAACACAAGGTGGAGTTCTAAAGGTGATCTCCTTCATCCAGCCAAACTCTTCATTTCTATACCAAATGTATGTATTTATGATTTTGCACTTCCATGAGTAATGATTCTCTATCTCTTTTCACTCACTTTACTAATGTTCATTTTCTCTGATTGCTCATTTCCACATACCCCCACAAGATTTTCATCATGATTGCTCATTCATGTGCATTAGTACTTTTGCTCACTTTGTGCATACCTTTTCATGAGTGCTTCCTCTCTTTGAGAGAATGTTTTCCCCTTCTCTCTTGCACACACTTCTCTGTCATGGCTTAGCCTCTTTGATATATTTCCTTTCAGGACTACCTAATAGGGTCAAGTGAGAAGCTTCTAGTTAGCCCCTTGAAGTCTTCTAGTGGTACATTGTCCATACCTTTGAGCAGTTCTAGTACTACTGCCCCACTCTTCCATAACTGCTACTATTTATTGCTATACATTTTCTTGGGGGCAATTTGACAATCTCAAAACATATGACTTAGTCAATAATCCAATGGAAAATATTAATTTTCCAAATCCCCATTGCTAGCTTCTTTCCTCTAATGGCTTCTCATGGTTTATATTAAGGATCCATGTCTACATCAAGTAGTATTAATTATAGTTGGAATTATTCAAAGTCTTTTTCCCATTTAAAATTACATGCCGATAGAGTGATCAATAACATAATTAATTACAATTGCATTATTAGTAGGGTTAGTTTCTAGGGACCTTACACTTAAATCAATATAATGGAAACATCCAAAAAATACAAGTTGCAATCTATTCTAAATATAGAAATTAAACTAATTCTAGTCTATTCTAGCTAGGATAAAATAATTAGCAATGAAAAAATAGTTAGCATTTAATATTTCTTATAAGTAAAGAGAAAGCAATTAGCTACTTTCAACCTCACACAATGTTAGTGTGATTCTTATAGAATAGTCTATATGAAAAACCAATAAGCACGATTACAATTGTGGGACTTCACTTCCTTTGTCCTATTTTTATTTAGCATAATAACCATTATAGCCTCCAAAAGTGAAATAGAAGGTACTTATTACAAAATTATGGAGCCATTCACTTTATGCCCAGTGTATGGTGTAAATAAGTTGCCCAGACTTGGTAGTGAGATGAGATCATTTTGATTCTACTAGAAAACAAAATTTCCACATTAACATGATGTTCTATAGCATTTGAAGTGTTACCAACAATTAACATTGATTACATCAAAAGGACCTAATCTACATAACATGGTGTGTAGCAAGAAAATCTCGGTTTGACTTTCCCTTGGTCAAACTAGAGAAAATTCAATTTTCTATTTCAGCAAAAACCTTGGAGGTAGTTAACTGAGGTGACATGGAACTTGTCACTCAATTAACTCAGCTAATTCGAGTTGGGGAAGCTTGAGTTTAGTTCAGTATGTTTGATTGCTAATTTGTAGCAATCTATTTCAATTAATTTGAGTTATTGTCAGTTTAACTAGTTCTAACTGTTAGAATGACTAGTGGAGGTCAAGTTGTGGAAGTGGAACTTCAACCACACTCAATGATCAACTAGTTAACTAATCAATCTGGCCAAAATAATTGTTGCATGCAGAGAATTTGAGTTACCTAGGTGAGATGGAGATTCTAAGGCAGTGTGCTATCATTTGTAGCATATTCCAATGTGTACAAGTGGTGGATGCAGTCAGAGGAAGGACCCTAGGGAATTGTGCAAATCAATAGTGGGAAATTCCTAAATAATAGGGGCCAATTTCCCAAGGTAATAGTGCAAGGAAATATGCGCTTGGAGGGCTTGAAAATTGGCTCAGTGTTGGTCAGAGTCAGTCAAGTAGACAGAGAAATAGATTATACACTTGCAGGGCGTGCTTATGCTTGAGCAAGCATATATATTTCATCTCTATTATTTGATTACTGCAATATAGATAGTAAGGGGTTTTGAGCAGTTTTTTTTCCATAGATAAATATTTGTGCATATGTGATGTTTCCTTTTGCATGTTTATGATTCTTGTTCTAGATGGTGAATTAACTTTTGTAGATCAGTAGAGTAGCTTCAAGTTCTGTGATTTACCAAATTTCATGAGCATTTTTGGATCTACACATTAATTTCTATATGGTATCGGAGCTGGAATCACTATAGAATATAGATTTCAAAGTTGTCATTATGAGAGGTTCGAATTTGAAGAACAATGTTGCAAGTTTTCTTTAGGACTGAGAAGATGGCTTTCAATGGACTCAGGCTCGAGTATGCCTTGGAAGGCACCTCAAACTTTGTTGCATGGAATGACCACATGGAGGCAGTATTGGATGACAATGGGTTGCTAGTACATCAAGACAGATGTAGCAAAACCCCAAGCATATAATGCCCAAAATCTTGCTCAGTGGAAGAAATATGTGGCCAAGGGGAGGAGAATCATATTAGAGGGAGTACGAGATCATATTGTCTTCAATCTCCATGGAAAGGAGACTTTTTTCGTGATGTGAAAAACACTGAAAAAATTGTTCAAGAATAATAGTGACCACAGGAAGCTGACACTCAAGAACAAGCTTCGAAGTATCAAGATGCAGAAGAATGACACAATTTCATAGTATCCGAGTCGGTTTACACAGTGTCGTGATGAACTTGGCGGGGTCGGTGTTAATATCCTTGAAGAAGACTTGGTAGCTCTAACCCTTTTGGGCCTTCCCAAGAGCTGGCATAGCTATCAAGATTCAGTAAATGGTAGGGAGAAACTACCAAGTTGGGAGCATTTATGGTCTGACCTGGTACATGAGGAAATAAGGCAAAATACCAGAGACAAGACTTCATCCAAGGCTGAGAATGAGGATAATTGTGCCTTGGCTAGAAAGGAAAAGAAAGGGAAAAATCACAATCCAAAGCAGAATCTAGTCAACGGGGAAATAAGAAAGAATTGTCCAAAATCAAGTGCTTTCATTGTCATGAATTCAAGCATTATGCCATGAAGTGCCCAAACAATAAGACAAGAAAGAAGAGCTTAGGAGGAGCAACGGGTGAATATTTGGCTTCACAGTTCGAGCTAGATTTTACTCTCATTGAATGCATGGCCAACACAGTGATGGGAAGCATGTGGTACCTTGACAACAGTGCTTTGTTCCATTTGATGAGGAATAAAGATTTTTTCAATGATTTGGAGCAAAAGGATCTCCAGATGCACATCGAGATGGGAGATGATAGAAGTTACAATGCGATTTGGATTAATACATTCACCTTTCAGAGGGAGTTGGGCTTCCCTCTCAGGCTCAAGGATGTGATGTTTGTTCTGGGTCTAAAGAAGAATCTTGTCTTCGTTGTAGTTTTGGAAGGTCGTGGTTATGATGTGATCTTCAACAAAGGAAAGGAATTCCTAATACACATAGCCATGGGACAGGTGAAGCAGATCGAGGTTCGTGTGAAGAATCTGTACAAGCTAGATGTGGAGGATTGTGTTGCATTGAGCACAAAGGCAGAGAAGGTGCAAAGCCGCGATGTCGGAAAAATTTGGCATAGAATACTTGGCCATTTGCATCATGGCGCTTTGAAGATCATGCAACAGATTACCATAGGCCTCCCTGAAGGAGCACTAGAGCAGGAGGACAAATGTAAAGGGTGTATCTTGGGGAAGTACATAAAAGCCACTTTCAATGATCAGGACAACATAGCACATGTAGTCCTTGAAAGGATCCACTCTTATGTTTGTGGACCTTTCTCAACATTAGCCTCCATTGCCAGTCACAAGTATTTTTTCATCTTTATTTATGACTACTCGCGAAAGTGTTGGATCTTCTTCATGCAGAAGAAGGATGAGACTTTCTCCAAGTTCTTAGAGTTCAAGGCATTGGTGGAGAAAGAAATGGGCAAGAAGATGAAGGCTCTTAGGAGCGATAAAGGAGATGAGTACGTGTTGAATGAGTTCAAAAATTTATGTGAAAAAGAAGGAATTCGATGAGAGTTGAAAGCACCCCGCAACCCACAACAGAATGGGGTTGCTAAGAGGAAGAATCGAAGCATTGTGGGAGCAACACGGGCGATGTTGCATGACCAAAGCCTACCTCTGCACTTGTGGGTTGAAGCATGCAACACAACGCTCTATTTGTAGAATAGGAGTCCTCATCTGATTCTTGGCATGATCACACAAGAGGAGGATTTCTTGGGGAGGAATTCAAATGTGTCACACTTCAAGATATTTGGAGCCTATGTTTATTTCCATGTCTCCAAAGAGTCAAGGAAAAAGCTAGATCCGACAACAGAGTTGGGGGTATTTGTGGGTTACACAAAAACTCCCCACAAATATCGTGTGTATTTTCCATCCCTCAGAATGATAGTTGTGTGACAGGATGTTAAATTTGATGAAGAAAAGCCATGTGGTGCGCTCTTGAGAGGGAGCTTCAAATCCCACCAGAGGAGGAGATTTTAGCTCCAAAGGAGGATCCTCAGGATGTTGTGGAACAACCACAAGTTGAGGAGCAGAGACTGGAGACAACCACTCAAGCGAACCCATCTAGAGAAGGCAGGAAGAGAACCAAAGAAGCTAAGAGACTTGTGCAATATGCGAGGGAGAATGTGGGTGCTCCTTCAAATCAACACATGCAGAGAAGGTCACCAGATCGATACACTGGCTACATGGATCTAATGACTAAGCTAGTTGATATTGAACCATCCTCTTTGAAGGAAGCAATAGAGAAACCTGTATGGGTTGATGCAATGGTGGAGTATGAATCTATTGTGAAGAACAGTGTTTGGGAAGTGGTCCCAAGACTGACGGATAAATGAATTGTGGGTTCAAGATGGATCTTAAAGGTAAAGTAGGCAACACACAAAAGCATAGAAAGTACAAGGCCAGATTTGTGGCCGAGGGGTACTCTCAGGTGGAGGGGATTGAATATGAGGTGATCGTTTCTCCTGTAGTAAGGTACTCATCCATCATATTAGTCATTTCTTTAGTTGCATGGATGGGGTGGAGGATCCACTAGATGGATGTGAAAATTGCATTCCTTAATGGACTTATTGAGGAGGAGGTGTATATTGAGCAAACAGAAGGATTTGAGACTTTTTATCGAGAGTATCATGTGTGTAGACTCAGATGAGCATTGTACGGTCTCAAGCAAGCACTTCGTGCTTGGTACACCAGGATCGATAATTATCTCACCAATTTGGGCTCTCTCAAAAGTGAAGCGGATGCAATCCTCTATCATATTTTGGTAGAAGGTAAATTGTTGATTATTGTTTTATATGTTGATGAGTTGGTCTTGACTAGTGATGAGAAATTGATCATATCTTGCAAGGAGAACCTTGCAAGAGAGTTCGAGATGAAGGACATGGGTCTCATGCACTGCTTCCTTGGATTGGAAGTATGGAAAAGTGATGGGGATCTGTTTGTCTCTCAAGGCAAGTATGCCAACAAGATACTTCAAAAGTTCTACATGGATAGGTGCAAACCCATGGAGACTCCTCTAGTGACCAACTAGAGGAAAGAGGATGCCACTTCGAGTGAGGAAGTGGATGTGATTGTTTATCAACAGTTGGTGGGTTCACTTATGTATCTTGTGAACACACGACCAAACATGCGCTTTGCAGTCAACCAACTGAGTCAAGCTATGGTTAGGCCAACCAAACTATTTTGGAGGGTAGCTAAGCATGTTCTACGGTACCCTAGAGGCACTACCCAATTTGGACTATGGTACAGAAAAATAGGGGGAGTGAAGTTGTGTGGCTTCAAAGATGCAGATTGGGTGGGAAGTCCATAAGAATAGAAGAGTACATCAGGTGGAATTTTTCAGTGTTGGGTCTGCAACAGTTTCTTGGTACAACATGAAGCAAAGATTTATGGCACACAACTCAGCAAAAGTTGAATACTTGGTTGCAAGTCAAGCAACATGTGAGGCGATCTGGATGAGAAAGATACTTGTTGGCTTGTTTGGTCAGATGATGGATTCAACTGTGATTTAATGTAATAATCAGAGTTGCATCAAACTCTCTAAAAATCGTGTTTCTTAAGATCGATCCAATCATATTGATATACGGTATCACCATCTACGTGATTGTGTGCAAAGGCGAATTATGTTGTACATTCTGACAAAGGAACAAGATGTTGATTTTTTGAAAAAGGCCTTTCCAAAGGGAACAACACAAGGAAATAGGAGCTTGGAGGGCTTGAAAATAGGCTAAGTATTGGTCAGAGTTATCCAAGCAGGCAAAGATATAGACTATACACTTGCAGGGTGTGCTCAGGCTTAAGCAAGCATATGTATTTCATCTATATTCTCTGATTAGTGCAATATAGATAATAAGAGGTTTTGAGCAGTTGCTTTCCCCTAGATAAAATCTTTGTGCATGTGTAATGTTTCCTTTTGCATGTCCATGATTCTTGTTCTAGATGGTGAATTAAATTTTGCATTTTAGTAGAGTAACTTCAAGTCCTCTGATTTAACAAATTTCATGAGCAATTTTGAATCTACACATGGTTGTTGCCAACTAGCAAAAGGTCCTAAGTTGGTTAGTTGAGTATTCTTTATTAGATTTGGACTTAAATGTTTTCTTATTAACCCATCAATTTTCCATTAAATATCTGGTTTAAATATCTGGTTGAGTAATGAAATGCTTGAAACCAATAAGTATTTAGAAAAAATTATTCCTTACCTATTGATTCAGTAACTACTAAGTCCTTAAGTTCTAAATATCTTCATAAAATTAGAAATATTTAATATATATACCTTTTAAGTCTATTTAGCATAACTTTATTTACAAGTCTAAATATTTTTAGATAAAAAAACATCTTTATTCACCGTAAGAAAATCTCATTTTTAATAACTGAATTGAATTTCATTTTAAAATTAAATTATTATTACCTTTCACTTACTTTTAATATTTTCACAAATAATAATAATAATAAATTTACATAATAACTAATTAGTCGGTCTTATTAATACTGGGAAAAAGCAATTGATTTTCATTTTAAAATTAAATTATTATTACCCTTTTACCTACTTTTTAATATTTTCACAAATAATAATAAGTTTACATAATCACTAATTAGTCAGTATTATTAATACTTGGAAAAAGCAAAAACCATGCACGATATGGGCGCCTTCTATAAAATTTATTATAATTATAAAGGAAATAGTTCCCATCGAAACCTTAAAAAGAGCCAAATGACGCAAGCTTTATCCATGAACAATAAACAAACATTAATGAACCTTAAGAGTAGATATGAACCCTGACCCTGGCCGGCCAGCTCCACGCGTTCTGCTGTTCGTTTTCTCTGCGTCCCTGTGCAAAGAAACAAGGCTCATGATGATACATTTTCTGCACACACACAGAGCCATCTCGCTGTGAATTGGAAGAGCTACCATTTCCATTCTCCGGCTGTATATTAACGTCGACGAACCTCAGCCATCTCCTCTATCCGTCTGTTAAAATACGTGTCCAACTGTTGCATTTTAATTTTTAACTCATCACCATGTCTTTGATCCCTCGGTTTTAATGTGGGCAGGTTCGAAAGGTCTGCGAGATGGATGCACATGGTCGATACGAGGAGGTTCAACCACATTTCGATGAAGAAGGTCGATGCGAGAGGTTCAACCACAGGGTCTAGTGAGGTTCAACCCTAAGCAGGATGAGCTTAGGAGGGGAATCCCTGAGCAGAAAGCCCTTGCCAGCGAACCCGTGGCAAAAAACCGTTGGTTGCAAACTGAATGTCCGAGCCTGTAAACTAGAAACCCTAAGGGTTTTCGTCGTTCAAACCACCCATCGACGGCGAAGAAAAGCCTGATAAGCGACGGGTAGGTCGCCAGCAGTGCAGGATAGGTCGCAAGTGGTGCATAAGTCCGCAGAGTTGCACCTCTTGTCTCGTACTTGTTCTGCAAGAAAAAAAAGCACAAAAATCGTTAGTGGTGGCCATTTTTGGCCGTCGGAAACCAACAAAATATAGACATGGGTGTGGTGGCTGCAAACCAACATTTACCTGGTTGCATGGACTCACACAGTCCGCGTCGCGACAGCCAAGTTTCTGTGGTGGTAGCAGTAGAAGACTATTTTCCCTGTTTGTGTGCAGATGGAGCAGTGCAGGAACAATGGTCGCAGGAAGCAATAACATAGTGGCAGCGTTCTGTGCAAGGTTGCTCCTGTTCGCAGGAGCGGGGCGAAAAATCTCATTGCTGTCATCGAAACCCCATTCCCCGAGTGGACAAAGCAGAGATGAATCATTTGGTTGCATGCAAGGAAAACGCGCCTACCTGTTGGAGGGATTTCTCTGGCCAACTGGGCAAATGTTGCGAATGCCGGAAGGCGGTGGGGAGTTCGGGGGTTGTGGGTATGTGAACCACCGAAGGGCAGCAAGCACTGTTTGATGGCAGTTCGCCATTAGCACCAAACTCGTCCGGAAGCTCATGCTGAGCAAAGAAATTATGGCAGCGCGGGTTCTGAGATTCAAAATTCCAATCGCTGAGCAAAGAAACTATAGCATCGCGGGTTCTGAGATTCAAAATTCCAATCGAGCGCCATTATACAATTCAAAATTTGGTGGTATATGATATATGCGCATGTGATATATGATGGCGGGGGGCATGTGATATATATGGGGGCATGTGATATATGCGCATGTGATATATGATGAACAGAACAGCAACGCCTTATACCATATTAATCGGAAACCAATCGCCGGGAAATGCCACATGGATTGACAGCGAATGTCCCAAAACTGTAACTCTATAGCATTTATAATGCTATAGAGGTGGAAATAGGATTCGCCGACTCACATGGCCGGGTATTATTGCGTTCAAAAGTAAAAGATCCCGAACCTCGTACGACCTGACAGTGATGGCAGAAGAAGGAAACCCAAACGGCGGCGCCGCGATCTCCTCCACAGTTATTTCTGGGTTCCTCAATTTTTCTTCAGAAGATTCTTGGGTTTGGTTCCACGATTTATAAGGGTGAAAGACGCGAGAGCAGAATGCAGCGGGAAACACGCAGAAATAAATGGCAGGAACACGCATTTCCGCAGCCGCTCTCTGCGCCCAATATTGCACGAAGTCGTGGACGAGATAATCCGGCGAAAGCTGCCCCATCAGCCTTCGGAACGGCTTCTCCATGCCGTCCATAGCTTTCTTCAACAGAAGCGTCATTTCTATGGGAATGTCTGCAGTGCATTCCGCTCCGGGAGGCAGTCCCTCCGTGGGCGGTAATGGCAGTTCCAGCAGATCGATCTGGCCTGGACACTCCCCAAGCTGTAAGGACTGCTTGATTCTGGAAATGTTAAGAGGCGTGGAGAGGAAGGAGACCGTGTGGCCGAGGCTTGCAAGAGACTTTGAAAGCTCTAAGAAAGGATTTATGTGGCCCTGCGCCAACCATGGAAATACCAGAAAGTGAAGCTTCTTCTCGCCATTATGACTGTCCATCACAAACCTTCCTTGTACGGAACGAATGGATGTATTCTCTGCTGCGATGAACGTCAACGTCAAGGGAATTCAGAGGGAGAGAAGCCTGGCAAAAGAAACGGATCGATCTTTTAAAACGAGCCACGGCCTAAATTCGAAATCAGTCTTATTAAATCCGACTCCTTGAGGTCCTTTTATGCTATTCTATGATGGTAGATATTACGCATGAACGATCAGTTTAGTGACTTACATTTTGTTTTTCTGTACATCATTTTTATTTTTTTTTAAATTAATGACTATTTTGGTGACTTTACATTTTGTTTTTCCTGAGATCATTTTTTTTCTTAAATTTAATGATTAATTCATTTCTTTATTTAATTTAATGATTAATTTATTGACGTCACATTTCTGGATATCAATTTTTTGATCTATGTAAAAAAACCCAAAAAAATAATAATAATAAATTTTATCAACTTACAACTGCTTCATATGCAACAAACGCGACATCGAAATAGTTAAAAGGTGGCTAAACAATATCTGTGCCAATGTGGATCCGCCGTTGGAGTTTAAGCAAATAAACAAATGCACTCCTCTTATACTTCCACTACGGCCCCCCGTTGTGAACCCTACAAGGGAGACATAAAACCAAGCGAATAACATCTAGAAAGGTAAAAACCAATTCAAAATAGTTAATAGGTTGGTATATGTGCCTATGTGGATCTGCCTTCCGAGTTTAAGTAAATAAACAAATCTGTGTATAATCCTTATACAAACAACCTCAAGGAGTTAATATTGCAGAAGTGGTTAGATTGGCGTTTTTTTTCCCTAGGTTTATACAAACAACCTCAAGGAGTTAATATTGTAGAAGTGGTTAGATTGGCCTCTTTTTTCCCTAGGTTTATACAAATAACCTTAACCTTAAGGAGTTAATATTGCAAAAGTGGTTAGATTGGCCTCTTTTTTCCCTAGGTTTGCTAATTTGTGAATGAAGAAGAGAATGATACATTAATGGAAGAAGTTAAAAGTGTTCTCACTAGTTTTTAGAGATGCAAAAGTCTAGGTTCGGATGGGTAGTAGAAAGCCGATTATTTTAGACTTATTTAAGACAATTAGTGAGGATCTTTTAAGAGTTGCAGAAGAATCACGACATCTGGCATGTTTTTAGCTTACTTCAATACTATTTTTATTGCACTTATTCTTAAAGTGGATACTTCATCTACTTTCAAGGAATTCATACCTACTTCATTGTGTAACTGTGTTTATAAGATAAGATTATAGCAAAGGTTATTTCTCCAAGAATTAAGTCCATTAGTCCATTCTTTCTAGGGAAATTTCCAAAGAGAAAATTGGTTTTCTGAAAGGTAGACAAATTCATGAGGCTATTTGGGTAGCTCAAGAAGGCATCCTTAGTTTAAAGATTAGAAACGTTAACCTGGACCAATTCTTAAGATTGATCTTCTAAAAGCTTATGACAAAGTTAGTTAGACTTATATCAAACTTCTTCTTACCCATCTCGAGTTCAAACTAAATTTCTCCTTTGTAGTACTTATCAATGGATCCCCTTCCTCTTACTCTCATGCTCAAGAGGATTAAGACAAGGGCATCCATTATTCGCCTACTTATTTTTATTTGTTCTTGAAGGGTTAAGTAGGCTACTTTCAGAGGAGAAAAGAAAACAAAATTTGAAGGGGATTGGTATTTCCATTTATCTCTTTATTTCTCATATACTATTTGTGGATGTTATTCTCATCTTTTGTGATGGTTCCAAGAGGGATTCAAGAACCATTCAAGAGACTCTTTCTTTATTTAAGATAGTTATAGGTATGGTCATTAATATCGGCAAGACAATTCTTTCTCACTTTGGTCTAAATGGTGTTGAATATCATAGATTGCAAATTATTTGTTCATTTTGATCTACTGATCTTGCTAAAGGTTTGAAATATTTTGGTTTCAAGATCAAACCTAATTGTTATAATGTTGTTCATTGGAGTTGGGTTATTGCAAAGATTGAGAAAATACTCAAGATATGGTATATGAGATGGTTATCAAGGGTTGGAAGATTAGTACTTGTAAAAAAAGTATTGAAAGTTATTTTTGTGTATTAGGTTTCATTGTCATGCATTGGGGGTATGCTTTCCAAAAATTAGGAAAATATGTTGCAGGTTTTTATGGTCTGAATTTGTTGATCACAATGTGATTCCATGGGTCAACTGGGATAATATTTCCCTTTTGAAAGATTCTCAGGTGTGGGGACTTAAGAGTCTTCCCTTATTCTAGAAAAATCCTGTTGGCAAGGTTGTTTGGAGGCTTATAAAAACTATTTCTCTATGGACTGAGGTGATCATTAAGAAGAATATTTCTCCCTTGTCTGTGTGAGAATGGATAAAGAAGACGAATAAGGTAACACTAAATTCTTCAATCATTTTAAAAGTTGTAACCTCTTCCTTTTCACCTATAAAATAGCGTCTGGCCTCGAAAGTTGGTAATGTTTCTCAATAAAGAGTTGGTTTGGACCCTTTGGAGGGAAGTTAGAATAACCACAAATTAACTCCTGACTTTGTGGAATTTCTTCATGGCTTAGGGTGCAATACTTTGAATCAATTTGCTTATGTTGGGAATTATTGGGAGCAAAGTTGGTTGTACGCTGAATAGTTGGGGTCGCTTCAAGCATATTATGGTCAACGGAATAAATATAATTATTCTTTGAGAAGGGCTCATATTAAAATTCCCCATGAATATGGTGAATTAGTATGGTCATTAGATCGGAATAGCCAATACTACCCTAAAGAAGGATATATGTTGTTGATAGTTGATAGAATTGAGGTCGTTCATGGAGACTAGGGGAAAATCATTTTGAAATTTAAGTGCTCTACTAAATATAGGCTCTTAATGTGGTGTTCCCTTTCCAATAAAGTTCCCACTATTTATAGTATAAAAAAAAGAAGGTTTCATGGTCCAAACTGGTGTGCATTATGCATTATGTAGAGAATAGGGAGAATCAATAAATTATTTATTTTTACATTGAATTTTCTCAAGGGTTGTTTGGTAAGTTATACAAAACATATTTGGACAAGAATGGTTATGGTAACGAGAAGAGATTATGGAGGTATGGTTTAAGTGGATTTATGTGAGGGGGTTGAAGTATTTAATTATTATCCCACTTATTTTTTGTCGGGGAACCTGTTTAGCTTGGAACAATGTTATATTTAATGGAAACCATATTTCTATTGACATTCTGGTTACTCAGAGAATAGGAATTTTTGACCTGCTTACAAAGAATATTTGGGAGCAAAATGTAAGAGAACTTAATCAGATCAAAATAAATAGGAATATGCCTTGGTATTTCTTTGATGGGGCATCTTAGAGGAAGCCAAATGTTTTTGGTGGGGGATGGAAATTATACTTATCAGAAATTCATTTCTTATCCATCCAAATGGGGCTGGGACTTGGATCTAATAACTATGTCGAATAAAAATTCATCAATCTATTGCTAAAATTTTCCATTGGAAAAGGAATTGACTAGATCTAGATATATGGATATTCATTACTTATTATCAACTGGGTCAAAGGACTATAGAAATGCCACAATTTAATCCTAATTCCTTTTTTGAATGAAGTTACTAGATTAAAATATATATTTAACCACTTTAATATTTCTCACATTTATAGTGATCTCAACACCGATGCCGACAACCTCTCAAAAGAAGGACCACAACTAGGTTTTGGGAAATCGATGATAGAAGAGCATAAAAATGATAATATTTTTTGGTATATCATCTTCCATTCATAAATCCAGTTGAAGACAATTGTAATAACAAATTATCTCTATTTTGACCACATTAGATTGAAAATATGGTGTTTGTTTATCTTGTTTAATATTTTAACACTTCCTAGTAATATTGTGAACTATTTAGTTATCTTGTGACCTATTTAGGGATGACTATTATACATGTTTTTGTATTAAAACATGCATATTTCTAACTTTTTTAGTATGGCTATATGCTATTCTTCAAGACCAAATCCATTACATGCATCCTTTTTTGAATCATGTCAGACATGTATGTATAGAAGGTGATCTTATAAATAAATAAAACTATGCTTTTTTCTAAGGAAAAAACAAAAAAACAAATGTTGGTCTCATCTTATGCTTGGGGGCCCTATCATGAGCCCTAAAAGGGAGAGATAAAACCAAGTGAAGTGAAATAGGTTTTAGGTTTCAATTTTTTTTAAATAATTGCATAAAATCTAAAGTATATACTATGTATTAATGATGATAGACTACTTATTAATGAATATTTGAAAAATTTATCAATTTTTTTATCTTAAATTATGTTCATTATGAAGAGGAGAAGAAAAAAAAGATAATCAAACTCTAATCACATGTGGAGAAAACACTAATAAGTATGGAGAATAAGAAAAATGAGTTCTAAAAACCTAATCATTGATCACACTAACATCCACAATATTAAGGTTTCAAATCTACATCAATGAACTACTTCATTCTCAAGATTAATATGAGAATATTTGTTGGTAATGATCCCACGACTTCAATATTTAAGATAAAATGCTCATCTCATATACCAAGTGCCAACTCTTCAAAACATATTATGTAGGTAATAGCATAAATACATTCTTTAATCAATTAACAAATCTCAAGCAAAGAAGTCCAATATAGAGTACATTCCTCTCTTTCTCTTTCTCACTCTTAGAGTGCGCAACTCCACTCTCTTCTACTTGTGGTAGTAAGGTACCTAATTCTAACCCTTACTCTACATATTGATGTTGCACTATGAACTTTCTAGAATGAAGGCTCCATCCTTTTGTTTATCTATATATATATATATATTATATATATATATAATATTTTTTTTTTGTTTCAGTTTTTATCTCATAAGGTCCTTTGTTTTCCTTCTAATGTTGTCCCTTTTCTTCCCTAATGCTCATGTGGGCTTTTGTCAAACCATTCTATTTTGTCCATTAGATTGGTATAAGGAGGTAGTTGCATTAGCCCAAGTATCCCTTCAATAATTTTAGATATATAAATAATGTACCCTACTTATCCACAACATGTAACCTAAGAAAATTCAAAGTTCTCAAAATAACCATGAACATTTCTTTCTTATTTTGAATTCTAGAGGTATTAGATCATAGAAAATAATTTATGTTTTAGTTCAAAATTATTACTCATCCTATAACTTAGCTCACCAAAGGAACGCACATATCCACATGTGTGCTCGACAATGAATATTGCACGAAGTTGTGGGTGAGTTAATCCATCAAAAGCTACCCAAGCAGGTTTTAGAATGACTTATCCATGTTGTCTATAGATTTCTTCAATAAGAGAGCAATTTCTACTGGGATGTTTGTAGTTCATTCCGCTTAGGGAACCAATTTCTCCGTGGGTGGTAAAGGAAGTTCCAATAGATCAATCTGCCCTAGCCACTCCTAAATTTGTAAGGAAAACTTGGTTCTAGAAATGTTGAAATGCATAGAGAGGAAGGACATTATGTGGCCATGGATTGTGAGTGCCTTGGAGAGATCAAAGGAAGGATTTAGGTGGTCCTGTTCCAACCATGGAAATACAAAAAGTGAAGTATATTCTTGCCACCCTAATTTTCCATCGTAAAACTCCTTATATGTAACAATGGTATGCGATCTATTATTTGGTTTGTGCATCATTGTCCTTATAAATTACTCTTGGAGTTATTTTGATTCTGAAAATATTCCAAAATATGATGGAACAATTCCTGAGAATTACAATTCAGGGTTTCAATCACATGACAATATCTAATTACTGAAAATTATTCATGTTAATAGAGGATGGTCGGTACCCGTTAGGTCGTAGGTTAAAATTTTATAGTAGGGGTTGAGTTATGGAAGTTTAGGAATTGAACTTCTCAAGGAAGCATTTCATTATGAGTGGATTGATCTTCTTCCATCCAATATATAGGCTAACCGTTACCGACTCAACCTAATAAAAAAAAACTAATGGATTAAATGATGGATTTTATTAAGATATTGTTATAATGGTTAAGTGAAAGCAAAGGGCGAGAATTTTAAGTAAATAAAATTTGGGAATTTTGACTCCATATATGGTTCATAATTTGTTTGTCTAAGTATGTGAGAGGGAGAAGCGCAATGCATGAAGTTTAGCTTTTGCAAATTTTAATTAAATTTAAATTTAAAATGTTCTGAATATATATATATATATATATATATATATTTATTAATATATATATATATATATATATATATAAGAGATTAATCTGAAAATTACAATTTATTTTAAAATAATAAATAAATATAAAGTCAATGTAATTATTAATTTTTTTATTTTTATTTTAAATTAAATAATATAATTTTGTATAAAATTATGATTTTATTTTTAAATGATAAATTTTTTTAATGTATAATTAAATACTCTTAAAATGATTTTTTTTTTCAAAAATCTGAAATTAGGAATATTGAATTCTCTTTTTAGAAATATTTGAATCTTTTTTCAGTGATAGAAATAGATTCTAGCACCCTCAAAAACCTTAAAGCATTTAAAATTCTAAAACTTGATAGTTATAATATTAATTTTTAAAAAATTCCACTCATACAAAAAACAATTCTTTTCTTAACAAAAACATCACTTATTATCACAAAAAATTCTAAAAAACAAAAAATAAAATAATAAATAAATAAAGAAATACTCTTGAAAAATCCAAAAGACATGCAAATGATGGACATTAAATAGCCATCATACGAAATCCCTACGAAATTGCTCCTTGCAATTCTCGAAGGCGACTAATTCCCTTCGATACTCGATATGTGTCAATGTGGGCCCAGTTTCAAATTTAAAGAAAGTCTGAATCTCTCAGTGGCCTCGTCTTATCCTTCCATTCGTATATGTGAACCTTACAACAACGATAAAAACAAGTGAAGCTTCCAAAAATTTATAACTTTCTAATGTTTTGCATGTTACTGGTCATTTTTTTAAAATAATATTTATATTATTATCTAAGGGTTAATGATGTTTTCAAGAGATGGAGATGGGATCATGTGACGATAGTTTGAAGTTATATTTTTAATTTCAAAAATGTAGAATTAATTTTTATACTTAATATTTGTCTTTTCTATTTTTTTTTTTAACTTTGCCAGAGCTGCTATCTATATTTCAAAATCAAAATTTACATCCATCATATGTCCTAGGTGGTTAACCTGCCCAAAGGAAACCAGGCATCCACCTGTTTGCATTAAATCCAGCTCAAAATTTGAAAATGTTCATCTCTGTGTTTCTAACATGTCTGCTCTTTCAATCTCTACTCATATCCTAGCTTTTATTCTAAGGTAATGCATCAAATTTCAGTTTATCGCTTCAAACACACTAACAGACTTAACATACTACATTAGTCCTCATCCGAGGAGATTATCAGGGCAGACGCCTTGGCGCTTGGTCCAGGGATCTCGCTTCTCTGCTCCATTATCCATTTCATATCCCTCAGCATCTGTTCAATTCTCCCCAAAATGAGGTTGTTGCGAGAGGCCTGAATTTGTACAACTGCAATTTCCTTAAGAAGCACAAACTTCATGTTTTCCATTTCTTTCTGGTTCTGGTTCCATAACTGCTCGTTCCACGGCCTCATTTCCTCCTCTTCTTCTTCCCGGATAGCCTGATTCATTTCCATGGCTCTGGCTACCACATGCTTCATTATCCAGTAATGTTGGATCATTTTATTGAAGAGTGAGTTGCAGCTGCACGAATTACTAGAGTCTAGCACCATGGCCTCCCAATCTCCCCTGGGGACCTCTTGGTTCGAGTTGATTGATCTTAGCTCTCTCTCCCAACCACTTATTTGCTCCCGAATTTTGGGTGGGTTCCCCACCATGTAAGCATCTATAATGCTCATCATGTGCTTGACCTCCGATTTTCTGCCTCTCCTTTTCGGATTTTCGCTGGTTCCCTCTTCCTATTTTGGAACCTTTTTCACTTTCCGTGGGGCCATGTTCTTTCTGGACTGAATGCTGCACTTTACTGAATATTTCTTACCTATCAAGACATGATAACATAAGTGAGTAACACGGTTTAAAATTTGAGTTTTGATCCATTTACTTACCACCCTTTCCTTGCCAGGATTCTAGTTTTCGAGAATTTGAGAGTGGTATGAAGGCGCAGAACGCCCCGAGGGTTGGCCTATAAATCGATCCATTTCATTTTCTCCACTCGAAATGGCTATGGGTACCCCTCGTTGCCCATGTTGTTGTCTTTCTGAGGGTTTGTGCAAGTCATATTTTCTCTTTGACTGTCGAAGGGGACGACTTTCTCTCCTTTTTTCCAGGGATTTCCTACTCATTTTCCCTCTGCCCTTTTCTATAGAATTTTTTGGTGCTAGGGTTCAACTACTTACAGGGTTATCTCTCCTTCCAGAGATTCCTCCCTTCCCTGCTTTGAGAGCTATCCTGGGCTTGGTTTTTCCTTTCCTCAGGAGTCCTTTATTCTTTTTCCCTGGATGACCAGGAGATTTTCTCGGAGCTAGGGCTTTCTGGCTTGCTCCTTTGGTCAAGGATGGACACTGCTGCCCGGGGCTGAGGTTTCCTATAGATAGGCTATGTCTACCTTTTGATCTAAGCCTCATGGTCTTCTCAAGAAATTTACTTAGACTCCTACTACTATCTACAACGTAAAAGACTGAGCAGGAGAGTGATTCTACATACCACCTTACCCCGCTATTGTCGTAGCCTTTGTCTGTTCGTTGCTCCTGTCTACCACCTTTCTTCATTCCAGCCGGCTTCGTGCTCTGCTCCATGCAAATTACTAATTCCACCTTAGGCCCTCTTTGGTTTATTCCTATCCTTCTATCCCTTATGACCTCCACCTATCCTGTTTCTTTCCCGAGTCCTCTTCTCAGGATGTGCCTCGATCGTTCTATTTGCTTTTACTCCCCATTACTCCTATGTCCTCTTGGCTGCTCTTGCCATATAATTTCTGTCATTTTGCTACCACTTGCCATCCCTTCTCTGACCCTTTGCCTGGCTCCACACCTACCCTCCACCATCTCATTCCTTGATTGCGCCTTTATTGGCTTCTTAGTATGCGATCCGTCCCTACCCTGCTTTGTTAGCTACCCTTTTTGCCATTTACTTCTTTCATTTCTCGCGTGTATCCTATATATCATCATCGGTTGTGTAATTTCCTCGCATCTGCCACTTGCTGCCTTTTCCTAAACATTCCTCTCTGGATCGCTATTGCCACCGTTATCAACTTCTAGGAGTTTATGCATCCGCGCCTTCTCCTCCGGTTGAGGGAGCTCTGTTCCTCCAAGGTCCATCGTCCTTCCCCTGTTTCGGCTTCCCCAATTCGCTAGCTAGTCTACTAGTTTTACTCTCTTGACAATACTGATAAAAACCCTAACACTACCTCATCTATCCACTAGTCTGCGTGATTACCTAATAGCCAAGTAACCATGGAGATGACTTGCCTTAACATCTCTGGAAAAATAGAAGCGAAGTAAGGTAGATTACTTCTGGGTAATTCAAAATTCTTAGGCAGGAAACATTCAAAAGTATGGGCTCAATGGGGAGAAGTAATCATTTGGTATATTTCAATGAGTGCATCAGTGGAAAATGGTTGCAAAGAGGCCTGGGATTTATTTGAAGGGCTTGACAAATGCTTTCTGGGGTAATTGAAAACGAGACTTGAGCATTTTGGGAAGCTATAACTTTGTGTGGGTGGGTAGGTATCTTAGATGGTTCCATGTAACGAATTCTGGTAAAAATGAGTTTGGGGAAAGATAAACTCAGGCAAGAGTGATTCCCAAATACTTGGATCATCACCGTTATCCAACAATTTTTGATTCTCCCAATTTCGAAGCTCATATAAATCAAATCCTTATTGGGTTTTTGCTATCTTGTATTGGGTATAGACCAAAGGGGACCTCTCTAAATCGAGGACAAGAGGTAACATAGGATTCTCGTTAGTCATTTTTCACATTCCTTGGTGTGAAGTCATTTTTATTTTCAATGGAAAATTTGAAAAATTAGTGTTTCTAGGTCGTAAGTTCATTAGTTGCGGAAGGGGAAAACTTTGCAGAGGGAGTGGGTGAACTTGGAAATATTCAATTTGAACCTGTGTTGATGAAATAATTAGAAAAAGGGGATAATGCAGGATGAAACGAGATTTTTATAATGGGAATTTAGGGTGATTAATGGAATTGTTATAGTTTTGTACCATAGCATTTATTGTACTAGGTATCGACCAAAGGGGACCTATCTAAATTGAGGAAAAGAGGTAACATAGGATTCCTGTCGGTCATTTTTCACTTTCCTTGGTGTGAAGTCATTTTTATTTTCAATGGATAATTTGAAAAATCAGTGTTGCTAGGTCGTAATTTGATTAGTTGCGGAAGGGGAAAACTTTGTAGAGGGAGTGGGTGAACTTGGAAATCTTCAATTTGAACTTGCGTGGATGAAATAATTAGAAAAAGGGGATAATGCAAGATGATACAAGATTTTTATAATGGGAATTTAGGGTGATTAATGGAATTGTTACAGTTTTGTACCATAGCATTTATGAATTTTCTATGTTGGCGGGAGGAAATTTTAATGGCCAACAACTACATGACTCTGTAGATCATCTTTTAGACTCATCACATTAGGTTACTTGTTGATCAACGTTTCGAACCATCAATGGTGGTTCATCTTCAGGATGTGAAAGAATTAGTGGAAAACTGGTCTTATTATTCAATTTAATAAATACATGTAAGAGATGCATTGCCGACAGAGATTATTAATCTATTAATTTATTATTGAATTTAAATGATTGATTCTAGCAAAGCCTGGAATCTCTACATCTCTTCGGGAATGTACTATTCATCAATTAATTTATTATTGAGTTTAAATGACTGATTCTAGCAAAGGTTGGAATCTCTGCATCTCTTCGGGAATGTACCATTCATCTATTAATTTATTATTGAATTTAAATGACTGAATCTAGCAAAGGTTGGAATCTCTGCATCTCTTTGCAAATGTACCATTCATCTATTAATTTATTATTGAATTTAAATGATTGATTCTAGCAAAGGTTGGAATCTCCGCATCTCTTCGCGAATGTACTATTCATCTATTAATTTATTATTGAATTTAAATGATTGATTCTAACAAAGGTTGGAATCTCCGCATCTCTTCGCGAATGTACCATTCATCTATTAATTTATTATTCAATTTAAATGATTGATTCTAGCAAAGGTTGGAATCTCCGCATCTCTTCACGAATGTACCATTCATCTATTAATTTATTATTCAATTTAAATGATTTATTCTAGCAAAGGTTGGAATCTCCGCATCTCTTCACGAATGTACCATTCATCTATTAATTTATTATTCAATCTAAATGATTGATTCTAGCAAAGGTTGGAATCTCCGCATCTCTTCGCGAATGTACCATTCATCTATTAATTTATTAGTCAATTTAAATGATTGATTCTAGCAAAGGTTGGAATCTTTGCATCTCTTTGGGAATGTACCATTCATTTATTAATTTATTATTGAATTTAAATGATTGACTCTAGCAAAGGTTGGAATCTCCGCATCTCTTCGGGAGTGTACCATTCATCTATTAATTTATTATTGGATTTAAATGATTGATTCAAGCAAAGGTTGGAATCTCTGCATCTTTTTGGGAATGTACCATTCATCTATTAATTTATTATTGAATTTAAATTATTGATTTATCAAAGGTTGGAATCTCTGCATCTCTTCGAGAATGTACTACTAATCTATTAATCTATTATTGAATTTAAATGATTGATTCTAGCAAAGGTTAAAATCTTTGCATCTCTTCGAGAATGTACTACTAATCTATTAATTTATTATTGAATTTAAATGATTGGTTCTAGCAAAGGCTGACATCTCTGCATCTCTTTAGGAATGTACCACTAATCTATTAATTTATTATTGAATTTAAATGATTGACTTTAGCAAAGGTTGGAATCTCTGCATCTCTTTAGGAACGTACCACTAATCTATTAATTTATTATTGAATTTAAACGATTGACTTTAGCAAAGGTTGTAATCTCTGCGGTATAATTGACTATCGAAGACCTATGGAGAGAGCGATGGCGATTTCGAACCCTAGCTCCTGCTCTGCCGTCTCCCTCTCAGCGGCCGTCTTCTGGCCTTCGAGGTCTCCTGCAGCGGATGAAGCCGCGATCCTAAGCCTTGGATGGACAGCATTTCGATTCTCCTTTGATCTGACATTTCCTCATTTAACAGAAACAGATCTCCCAGCTCTTTTTTGCCTCGAGGTAGGCTTTCAGGAGGCCAGTCTTCTGCCCTCCGATTTCTCCTTGCGTCTCTGCTGCCACAGTAAGAAGGCTGACGTTTTGGCAAAGACTGCTCCAGCATAATTTTTTTCTGCTTCTCCTTCGGCGAGGGCTCTGGGGAAGAAATCTCTTCAGCGGATTTTGTCGCCATTGATACCTCCTCTGCCCCACAAGAATCGCAGATCTCATGCATTACTCATTCAGATCCCCCTTAGCTTCCTGGATCCGCCTCGAATGAGCATCTGGAAGCTATTTTGGGAGGACTTTCTTGACAATATTTCAAAAACAAGCCCCCTCACCGCCCAGATCTGCAGGGGACAGAGGAACTCGGACTTCTCTCCTTCGTTCCAGATACAAATCAAGCTCATTTCTGGGAAAACATTGATGCAATGGGTGAACCCAACGGATCTCGTGCTGGATCTCAAGCATGAGCTGCAAATCAAACTGGGGATTCCCTCTGCGGCTCAACGACTTATTCATGCAGGTAAACAACTTGAGGATCTTTTTCCCCTTTCTTCTTACCGCATTAAAAGAGATGCCACCATATTTCTAACCCTTCGTTTGAGAGGAGGAGTTGCTGGAGCTTCATCCTCAGCTAAGGATTTCTCTTACAAAGATGCAGTCCATGCTCAGAAGCCTGAAAAGAATGTTCCACCTGTTCAGGCTCCCAAACCTTTTTTGGTGGACAAACTGGAGGAAGACCCTCCATTGAAATAAAGCATCCATCACTGGATGATCAAGCTGAAATGTTTGCTGAGCATGCCATTATTTGCAGATTCAATGGGTTGTGGCCTCGCACAGCAGACCTCTACCAATGGATCCACTCCAACTGGACCAACAATTGCAAGGTTCTGCTGTGCTCAAAAGGCTTCTTCATTGTAGTGTTTGCCTTTGATGAAGACTATAATAAAGCTCTAACTGCAGGTCCATGGTTCTGGGGCTCAGCTGGCTTATTTCTCACCCCCTGGTTTCCAGATTTCGATCCAGCTACGACAGTCATCACCAAGCTCCCCATCTGGGTCAGACTCCCTAACCTCCCGGCGCATCTATGGCATTTTGCTGTTTTCCAAGGGATTGGTAATGCCCTAGGTAGCTACCTAGACACAGATATCTCAAGAGGGGAAAAGGGAATCTATACATTTGCCAGAATCTGTGCAGAAACAGATATGAGTAAAGGTCTCCCTGACCAGATCAACCTCAAAATTGGAGACTTTCATTGGACTCAAGCCCTGGATTACGAGAACACAACCTTTCACTGCCGAAACTGCCACAACACAGGGCACCTTCAAAACTCCTGTCCCGCGGAGCCGATCCACAAGAAGAAAGCCAATCAGAAGCAGAAATCCAAGAGTTGGAAGCCTCATACCCCACCCCCCATGGATGATTTTGACTTCAGCTCGGATGAAGAGGAGATAAATGAGGAAGAAATGGAAACCAAGACAGCGCAGGAACCGCCCTCGGCTGACCCTGCGGATCTTTCTGTCCAGCCAAGCTCCCAGAAAAGGAATCATGAATCCTGCACCTCAGATTCAGACAAGGAAATCTCTCAAGCAGCCCAGCTCAGTTTGCGAATCGCGCCAGTTCAGCAGTGCCCTCCGGAATGGATCGAAGTGGGTAAAAAGAAAGGGAAAAAATTTCGCATAGTTGATCCCTCCCATGCTGGGTAGAATCTTATGCTTTGTTTTGTCCTCTGGTTTTTCTTGTCACTTCTTGCTATGTTCTTCTCTCTTCTCTTCGCTTCTAGGAGCCGAGGTGGATTGCATATCCTTTCCGGCTGCCTTTGTTCTTGTTTCTCTTGGCTCTGCCTGTTTCCAGGCTTGATTGTAC